>CM029441.1:19421303-19656675 GCA_017140255.1 Eucalyptus paniculata subsp. matutina | reverse complement strand
GAGCTGAATATGGAGAATATAATCGTGGTACATAAATTTTCTAAAGTATTTTCTGAAGAATTGCCAAGTTTGCTGTCAGAAAGAGAAATGGGGTTCGTGATTGAATTAGCATTCGGAACAGAGCCAGTCCCTAAGGCTCCTTACCGGATGGTGTTACCTGAGTTAAAATAACTGAAGGTGCAGATGCAGGAAGTGTTGGATAGGGGATTCATACTTTCCAGTGCATAACCTTAGGGAGCACCAGTTCTGTACATGAAGGAGAAATGTGGTTTGTTGTGGTTGTGTATCGATATTCCTCAAGATCGACTGGAGGTCAGGGTATCATCAATTGAGGATTAGGAAGAAAGACACACCGAAGTTAGCATCTCGTACTCGATATGGCAGTTATGAGTTCGCTATAATACCGTATGGTTTGATGGACACCATAGCTATTTGTTTGGGTCTAATGAACAGAATGTTTAAGGGTACTTGAATCAATTGTGATCGTGTTCAGTGAAGTTATCCTAGTGTGTTCAAAGAGTACTGAGGAGCACGAGAGACATTTGGGGATGGTACTTCAGACCTTGAGTGCTCTTGGATTTTGTAATAAGTTTAGCAAATGCGAGTTTTGGATGACTCGTGTTGTGTTCCTAAGTCATGTGATTTCAGGAGAATGAATCTTCATAGACCTCGTCTGAGATTAAAGCAGTGATCAGTTGGTCGATATTGACTACAGGGATAGAGATCAAAAGTTTCTGAGGATTAATAGGATATTACAGAAGTTTTATGGAAGGGTTTTCAGTGTCAGCGTTGCAGGTGATTCGACTACTGAGGAAGTAAGAAAAGTTTGTGTGGACAGATGAGTGCGAGCGTAGTTTTCAAGAGCTTAAGCAGAAGCTAACTACCGCACCTGTGCTGACCATTCCATCTGGTCCTGAAAGTTATGAGATCTGCAACGATGTGTCGTTTGAAGGATTTGGTTACTTGTTGATGCAACATGATAGGGTTGTTGCATATGCGTCTCGACAGTTGAGACCTTGGAGTTGAATATGAGACAGCGTCGCTGGATGGGACTCATTAAGGATTACGACTATGATATTTTGTATCACTTTAGAAATGTGAGCAAAGTCGCAGATGCATTGAGTCGAGAGTCCTCAGTTGCACAGTTAGTACTCAATGATTGGATCTTATTTGAGAAAGTTCGAAATTCGGTTGTCAAATCTAAGGTATACCACCTTTTGAATCTTGTGATTACCCTCAAAATTGAGCCGAGAGCACAGATCAGAATCAAAGCGCTCCAATGGACAGATTCAGGGATTCAAAAGATCCTGCAAGAGGATACTGAGAAGAGGAGAGCTGATTTACGGATTTCTGAGGACGATTGAGTGTACCTGATGGTACAGAGATTAGAGAAGAGATCTTATCGGAAGCTCGTTGTAGTAGCTTCGGCGTTGTCCAGATAGGACGAAGATGGGTCAGAAATTGCATCAACAGGATTAGTAGACCGTTGTGAAGACAGATATCACTGACAGGTCCCAAGTGCCAGATGTGCTAGCAAGAGAAAGCACGGTTTTGCAATTCGAGAGGACCTTTGTAATCTCTCGAGATCCCCGTGTGGAAGTGGGATCGCGTCACAATAGATTTTTGTTACAGGTCTATCGAGGAGTTAGTGTGGTAATAATTTCATTTCGGGTAGTAATTGACAGACTGATAAAATTAGCCACCTTGTGGTTGTGCGGAAGAATCTTGTTTGGATTAGGCATGCAGAGGTGTTTGCACATCAGATAATTCGTTTGCATAGAGTGTCAGTGTCAGAGTTATGTCAAATCTTGACCAGAGGTTCTCAGTTTTAGCAGATCAGTCAGATAGTTCCCTTTTAGTTAGTGCCGAGCAGAGTATTCAGAACTTCAGTTGGTTGAGTTGAGGTAAGAGATTAGAAAATTGCAGGTCCAGAGTTGGTTCAGAAATTAGTGATTCAGTTGCAGTTATCAGTGACAGATTAAGGACCGCTCAGAGATGCCGGGAAAATTTACGCAGTGAAGTGTCGAAAATCTTTGAATTTTTAGATTGAGAATCATGTTTATCCTTGGATGTCACCTAGGATAGGGACATCTCCAATTGTTAAGAAAGGAGAGCCGGAACTGTTTAAATGGCGGAATATTTCGAGTTTGAGATCAAAGGAGAATTTTGGCTTTAAATGGAAAAAGAAAGCGGTTTGGGACACCGTCGGCGCCTCTAGCCGAGTTGGTATCCGGGATGAAGCTCGTCGGTCCGAAGTCGGGAGTTCGAATCCCCAACGCGGCAGTTAGCCACTTTGTGGAAAAATAAAAAAAATAATAATAAAAAAAAAGAACCAAAATTTTTGCAGCTTTCATTTTTGTGAATTTGGACAAGTGCTTAGTCTTTTTGGGAGTCAAGATTTGGTTTGGCCAAGTTGGAAATGTTTCGTCCGCACCGAGGATCTTGGATAGCAGTGCGAAGTAGAATGAAGGAGCAGAATTGATGAGACGTCAATACCCCACCATTTTGAAGAAGAATTTTAATGGTTTAAATTTCGAGGACGAAATTTTTATAAGAGGGGAAGAGTTGTGACATCCCGATTTTCCGATTCTATTTTCAATAAATTGAGACAGGCATTTCGTTGGCACGCATATAGTTCTTTTCCTTGAGTCGGCCACTCATGTGAAAACTAGTCTATCGGGTGAAGCTGTTAAGAGTTTCTAATGCATCGGACTCGAGAATTTGGCCAGGAAGCGACCTTTCGACCGAGCTAATCTGCAAGGGTCATTACGGCACAAATAAAAGTCGATTAGAGACCGGAGATAGGTCGACTCGATAGAGGCATGTGATTGAATGTGGGTGATTCCACCGGATCGCATAATCCTTGTCGAGCGACACTGGACCGACTTTTCTATCGATTGGGTACCCTGTGTTCGTATTTGAAACCTTGGGATTACCCCGACAACCGAAAGTCGCCAGTGTTTCAAAGATGTACATTGTGGCTTGAGATGATCAACCACAGGTCGAATGCATGAAAATTTCTAAAGGCTACTCGGTAGGTTGGGCCGCACTAGTATCGTGCCAAAGTGAAATTAACCGTGGAATTGAGATCGAATTCAGAAATTGGAAGTCTGGGTGTGTCACAAATCATTTTAGGATCATTGACTTATTTTCGGAAGATTTTTCATGCAAGCCGAGCTTCTCAGCAAAATAATCAAGAAATGGCTAATTTGGCTCGAGAAATTAGTAGGCCGCTTTTGGTCGCGCTTTTGGGACTTAAGTTGGTTCTATGGACAAGTGAAGATGTGAATTAAAGTGTGGTGACATTGGATTAATTTTATGGACTTCAATTTGGACTCAATTGGAAGTGGATTGATTATAATTGAAGAATTTCATGCACAAGAATTGGACCCCGGCGGAAAATAAAATGGACCCATTGGAATAAGGTTGTGGGAGTTTTGAGTGAGTGGAGTATGACATCATGGATGATGTCATGGTGGGCCATTTTGTGGGATTAAAGAAAAGGAGAAAGAAAAGAAAAGAGCCCCCACTCCTTCTCTCTCCTCCCTCTCTTCTTCCTCTCTCCCGTTGCCTCTCTCCTCCATCTTCTTTGTGCGAAGGACCAGAAAAATTTGCAGAGAAGAAGAAGGAGCAGCCATGGCCGGCCACCCGCTTGCACGCCGTCGTCGCCGCCGCCGCCGTGCGTCCGTCCCGCGCGCCGCCCGCGCGCCGCCCGCCGCGCCGCTGCTCTTCCCTCGTTCGCCGTTGTCCTCGCTCGTCTTCACATTTGGGAGGTTGCCCGACCAGCCTAGGTCACGGATCAGCCACCGTGAGCCGCCGTGCGCCCCCGCCTTAGCCCGCCGGAGCTTCGCCTTGCCTCCGCCGCCCTTGGCCGCCCGAAACGGCGCCGGATCTGCTCCCTCTCGGCCCCGATCAGCAACCCAGAAAATGGGTATGGCAGCCTCGTTTGGCCCGTTTTGGCCGCCTTCCCGAGCCCGGGTGCTCGGCCCGCTTTGAGGAAAGTCGATCCTCGCGTCGTCCTCGTCGTTTTGGTCCGCTCGATTCGTTAATCGGGTGAGTTTAACTCACTAAACCTCGCTTAGAGGGTTAATTATGCTTTAGGTGTGCTTAGTTTATGTTAATTGTGATTAGGTGGTTAGTTTAATTTTTTTTAAGTGTGGATTATATTAATGTGTTTGATTAACTTAAAGTGAGTTTAATTTAAGGCTAAATGAAGGTTTATATTAATATAAACATTGATGTGACATAAAGGAATTTACTTGTGATTTATTTAAATATTTCGAAATTATGTAATAATTTAATAATATATCATTATTCGAAATTATTAAAATATTATTATTTAATTATTTTCGGAATAAATTTAATTATTTATTAAATTCCGAAAATTTTGTCGGGATCCTAAATTCTCAGAATTTCGATTAAAGTCGCTGCTGCGTATTCGGATTTTGAAATTGATGGTTGGATATTATAAATTGAATGTGGATTGCGAAAAATATGAATATTATTATTTAATTAATTTTCGGAATAAATTTAATTATTTATTAAAATTCGAAAATTTCGTTGGGACCTTATTTGTTTAGAATTTCGTGCCGATCGCTGCTGTGCATGTAGAATTTGAAATTGATGATTGGTTGTGGCGAATTGAGTGTGATTGCGATTTATGAGGATTCTTTAGAAAACCCTAAGTGTGGGAATTGATGGGAGATTAGCCGTGATTAACCACCTATTAGAGGTCGTGCCTAGTGAGGCCGTGATTAACCACCGATTGGAGGTCGTGCCTAGTAGGGCCGTGATGGACCACCTATGAGAGGTCGTGCCTAATAGGGCCGTGATAAACCACCTAAGGAAGGTCGTGCCTAATGGGGCCGTGATTGACCACCTATTAGAGGTCGTGCCCAGTGAGGCCGTGATGGACCACCTATGAGAGGTCGTGCCTAGTGAGGCCGTGATGAACCACCTATGAGAGGTCGTGCCCAGAGAGGCCGTAAATTGCCACCTGATAAAGGTCGCGCCGAGTGGGGCCGTGATGCCACTGATTCAAATTTGCCGAGTAGGGCCGTAGTTGAGAGCAATGATTGATTTGCTAGAATGACATGTAATCGGCCGAGTCGATTGATCGCTGAGACGATCCAAGTGGTTGAATGGTTTGATAATGTGATTGTGCCATGGTTGTTTGGTTATCATAATTGCACGTGGTTGGTTTATATAAATTGTGCTAACCTGCAGATAAAGGCTGAGGCGAGGTAAGTCTTCTGTGTGACGTGGCTAGGCCACCCGGGGCGTATTTTCTTTCTAATAGGGGTTTAGGGGGTTGAACTTGCTGAGACGTTGTCTCAGTGGTTATTGAATAACCATTTCAGGTCCCTGATGGACGGAGCAGCCAGATAGTTTTGGTTGGCCTTGAAGAGTTGGAGAAGTGAAGTCATAAGGATTGGAGATCGTGTCCGACTTGTAGGTCGTAGGATAATTCCTTTTTAAGAGCCGGTCTTTTGTAGACTTTTGGCCGTAGACCTCTGTTGGTAATTCTGTTGAATTATGAAAGTGTTATGTTGTGGTTTTGCTTCCTGCTTTTCTATCCCGTATGTTGTTGTCAGGGGATTTGTTTTACTTCCGCATGCGTAATAATTCCAATGGGGTCGGCGACACTACCTGGGAATGTCGCATTTGATCGACCGCAGTGGGATGTGCGCGCGCTCGAGGTTCGGGCGTGACAAATGAAGATGTGAATTAAAGTGTGGTGACATTAGATTAATTTTATGGGCTTCAATTTAATTCAATTGGAAGAGAATCAAGTGAAATTGAAGAAGTTGTTGTACAAAGAATTGGACCCCGGCGGAAATTTCAAGTGAACCCATTGGAAGAGGTTGTGGGAGATAGTGGAGTGTGATGTCATCCTAGGTCATGGTGGGCCATTTTGTGGGATTAAAGAAAAAGAAAAAAGGTCCCGGTTGTGGGATTAAAATTTCAGGTCCCTAGATGGCGGTCGTGGAGGACCCGAAGCCCTAAGTCTGGAAAGGTGGAGATTGAAGTATCGGTGAACGTGTCCTGCTAGTTAGTTTTAGGATGGTTCCCCTTTTGTCGAGCTGGTCTATTTTATGGATAGTCCAGAGTTGTATTTAAACGTATGTGTTTGTAAGTGAGTGTTTGGCGTTGTGATTGATTGCCTGCTTTTCTATCCCAAGTTAAATGTTTTCAGGGGATTTGTTTCGCTTCCGCATGTGTAAATAAATAAATGGGTCGGCGACGTATCCTGGGATGTCGCATATTTGATCGACCGCAGTGGGATGTGCGCGCGCTCGGGGTTCGGGGCGTGACATCCCCGCTTAAGTGTTATCAGAGCATGGTCTGTTTATGGAGTGATAAGGTACGATGAGTCTTGGGATAGTTAGTAGGAAAGGCTTTTAATATGCTGATGCATGTGAGTGATAGTTGATTGGTAGCTTGTTTGTGGGATCACTCAAATTTCAACCTGATGTTGGAATCGGAAAACAGGTGTCTATAAAGAGCCTGTAGGATGAGTGACCAGGAGTGGAGGACTCCTTGGAGAAGGTCGATAGGACCTATACCTCGGGGTAGGATGCTGACAAGAGTCAGTACTCGATGTAGACCGCAGGCTTAGACCAGCGCGAGTGTGAGAGTACCGCCGCAAGTCGGTACTTAGAATGTAGCAGCATCGAACGATCTTATGTTCGTGGGATCGTTCAGGCGCTAGTGTTCCTTGGAAGTTCGTTGGGTCAGTAAGTTCAGAACCGAGCCGCCTCTGTTGCCATTGTTTCTACTGCTGCCAGTGTTGTGACCGTTGTTGTTGCCATGCCTGTTAAGGCCTAATCTGGAATTATGATCGAGGATCAAGCTACCATATCTGAGTCAAGGTTTAGTTAGATAGAGATGGAAGTCGATTGGGGTGAAAGGCCGATATCAGAAGAAAGGTGCCTTGTTTCACCTAATCGGAAGAGTAAAATTGGAAAGTCAGTGCTCAACCCGATCGAGGTGTGTCGTGTCTATGAGGAAAGACACAGATCAGTTCTGTATTGTAAGAGGGAAAGGACTTGTTACAGGTGTCGCCAATAAGGTCATTTGATCAAAAATGGTCCGTATAGCCAGATGGAATCACAGCTTTTCTGTCACCGCCGTTGATAAGTCAGAATAGAGGAAGCATGCTTTAAGATGTTTAGTGGGGTATTTGGAATGAACCTCAGTGCAAGGAAGGGTGCCTGATGTTCCTTGATGGGAGATAGCGAATTCACTGATTATGTGCTAAGTTTGTGGAAAAGAGGCCTGAGTCAGCCCAGTGTCAGAGTAAAAAGGGAGCAAGCTTTGAATGTGGCCAACACGGCCATCGGGTCAGGAATTGTCCGTGTAAGTCCAAGAGAGCTTAAGTACCATTACCGCAAATAGGATGCCACCAAGATGGATAGAGGAGCATGACAGGATCGACCATGCATCAATCAGAAGAAGAATGTTTTTGAGATATTTTTATCAGAGTGGCGCAACAGGATTTTGAGTGAAGGCTGTGGAGTTTCCGTTGTTGTAACAAAGTAATAGAAATATGAATCTCTAACTATAGTTGTACTTGAAGGGGGTTTGCTTAAGTATGACTTGGAAGTCATTTGTAAAAAGATTTATCTCCAGAAGCTTTCTGTTGTTTTGAATCGTGGTATTGATATAATTCAGCTTGTTCAGTTAGTGTGCGAAAGTTTTGAATCATCGAAGGTCGAAGAGAAACTTCAATCCTTGTTATTCGTCACCGAAGACGACCTGTTGTTGGTTACCGAATTTGCTTGGCAACTGTAATAGATGCGTCAGTTGGGGAGCCGGATATGGAGAACATAACCATGGTCCATAAGTTTTCTGAGGTGTTTTAGAAAGAAGTGCCAAGTCTGCTGTTAGAAAGAGAAATAGAGTTCGTGATTGAATTAGCACCCGGAACAGAGCTAGTCTCTAAGGCTCTTTACCGAATGGTGTTACCCGAGTTAAAGGAACTAAAGGTGCAGATGCAGGAAATGTTGAATAGGGGATTCATACGTTCTAGTGTATCACCTTGGGGAACACCCATTCTATTAGTGAAGAGGAAAGTTGGTTCATTTGTGTCTGTGCATCGATATTCTTCAAGATCGACTGGAGGTCAAGGTATCATCAGTTGAGGATCAGGAAGAAGGACACACCGAAGTTAGCATCTCGTACTCGATATGGCAGCTATGAGTTCGCTGTAATACCGTATGGTTTGATGGACATCATAGCTATTTGTTTGGGTTTAATGAGCAGAATGTTTAAGGGTACCTGAATCCGTCTTGATCGTGTTCATTGAAGTTATCCTAGTGTGTTCAGAGAGTGCTGAGGAGCACGAGAGACATTAGAAGATGATACTTCAGACCTTGAGGACTCTTCAATTTTATGCTAAGTTTAGCAAGTGTGAGTTTTGGATGACCCATGTTACGCTCCTAGGTCATGTGATTTCAGGCGAAGAAATCTCTGTAGACCCCGTCCAAGATTGAAGCAGTGAACAGTTGGCCGAGATTGACTACAGTGACAGAGATTAGAAGTTTCTGGGGATTAGCAGGATATTACAGAAGTTTTATAAAAGGGTTTTCGGCGTCAGCATCACAGTTGATTCGACTACTGAGAAAGTAAGAAAAGTTCGTGTGGACAGATAAGTGCGAGCGTAGTCTTCGAGGACCTAAGAAGAGGCTAACTACCGCACTGTGCTGATTATTCCATCTAGTCCTGGAAGTTATGAGATTTGCAGTGATGTGTCGTTTAAAGGGTTTGGTTGCTTGTTGATGCAGCATGATAGAGTTATTGCATATGCGTCCCGTTAGTTGAGATCTTGTGAGTTAAATTATTCGACGCACATCGTAGAACTTGTAGTAGTTATGTTCATTTGGAATTTTAAAGGCACTATCGGAACAGAGGAGTATTTCATATCGTCAATGACTATCAAAGTCTCAAGTATGTATTCTAAAAAAGAGAGTTGAATATGAGACAGCATCACTGGATGGAACTCCTTAAGGATTATGACTATGATATTTTGTATCACTCTATAAAGGTGAGCAAAGTCGCAGATGTACTGAGTCGAGAGTCCTTAGTTATGCAGTTGGTACTCAAGGATTGGATCTTATTTGAGAAAATTCGAAATTCGGTTTTCAAATCTAAGGTAGGCCACCTTTGGAATCTTATTACTACCCTCAGAATTGAGCCGAGAGAGCAGATCAGAATCAAATTGCTTCAGCGGACAGATTCAGAAATTCAGGAGACTTTATAAGAGAATGCAGATGAGAGAGAGGTTGATTTTCAGATTTTTGAAGACAGAACGCTAAGGTTCTGAGGATGATTGTGTGTAATTGATGATGTAGAGATTAAAGAAGATATCTTATGGGAAGCTAATCATAGTAATTTCAGCGTTGTCCAGACAGTATGAATAGACCTTGTTTTGAGTGTGTGACATCCTGATTTTCAGACTCTGATTTCGATTGGTTAAATTGGGCATTTCATCGATGCGATTACAGTATTTTTCTCTGAATTTGCCACTTACGAGATAACTAGACTAGTTGGGTGAGTTATTAAGGACTTTAAGGCAAATAGACTTGAGAATTCGACCAGGAATCGACTTCTCGACCGTGCTCATCTTTAGAGATCATTACGGCACAGTTAAAAATCGAATTAAGATCAGAGATAGGTCAGTTCAACTGAGATGAATGACCGATCGTGGGTGACTCCACTAAATTGGAAAACTCTCGTTGAATGATACTAATTTGATTTTACTGTCGTTTTGGTACCTTGTGTCCGTATTTAAATCATCGAGATTTTCACAACCCTCGAGAGTTGCCAATGTGTCAAGTGGATTCATCGTGGCTCAAAGAAAATCGACCACGGGTCATTTGTCCTAAAAAGCTCCGAAAACTACCTAGTAGCCTATGTCACACTAAAAGCGTGTCAGAGTGAAATTAACCGCCAATCTAAGTTCGATTTCAGAAATTAGAGATTGTGTCTTGTCACAAAGTGGGTACACCGAAGTGTGTGTATATCATATAAATCATCTGCATGAAGTGCCGGGGATGAATTGTATTTCAAATCTAGATCAGATGTTCCAAGTTGGCAAAGCTTTCAGATGGTTCTTTCTTAAGCAGTGCATAGCAGAGAGTGCGGAATTTCGATTGCTGAGATGAAGTCAGGGAAAGAAAGATCACAGGCCAAGGTCAGTACAGTAGTCAGTGATTGCAGTTGCCGAGATCAATGTCAGAGTTATATCAGATCTTGACCAGAGGTTTCCAGTTTCAGCAAATCAGTCAGATCGTTTTTTTTTTTTTAATCAGTGCAAAGCAGAGTGTACAAGACTTTAGTCGGTTGAGATAAGATCAGAGATCAGAAAATCGCAGATCCAGAGTTGGTTCAGAAATCAGTGATTCAGTCGCAATTATCAAAGACAGTTTAGAAACTGCTCAGAATCGCCAGTTTAGCTTTGGGTCGAAGACATGTGGAATTTTAAGTAGGCAAGTGTTTAGTATTTTGTATCCGAAGTGGTTTGGGCAAGATAGCAGTGATATGGCAATATTGGTGCAGGAGGAGCAACTTGAGAAAGAGAAGATGTTATGAGATGTACCCCCACCTTTTTGTTAAGAATCGGTAAAGGTTTAAATTTCGAGGACGAAATTTTTATAAGAGGGGAAGAGTTGTGACATCCAAATTTTCCAATTCTATTTTCAATAAATTGAGATGGGCATTTCGTTGGCACGCATATAGTTCATTTCCTTGAGTCGGCCACTCATGTGAAAACTAGTCTATCGGGTGAAGTCGTTAAGAAATTCTAATGCATCAGACTCGAGAATTTGGCTAGAAAGCGACCTTTCGACCGAACTAATCTGCAAGGGTCATTACAGCACAAATAAAAATCGATTAGAGATCGGAGATAGGTCGACTCGATAAAGGCATGTGATCGAGTGTGGGTGATTCCACCGGATCGCATAATCCTTGTCGATCGGCACTAGACTGACTTTTCTGTTGATTAGATACCCTGTGTTCGTATCTGAAACCTTGAGATTACCCCGACAACCGAAAGTCGTCAATGTTTCAAAGATGTACATTGTGGCTTGAGATGATCAACCACAGGTCAAATGCATGAAAATTTCTAAAGGCTACCCGGTAGGTTGGGCCGCGCTAGTATCATGCCAAAGTGAAATTAACCATAAAATTGAGATCGAATTCAGAAATTGGAAGTTTGGGTGTGTCACAAATCATTTTAGGAACATTGATTAATCTTCGGAAGATTTGTCATGCAAGCCGAGTTTTTCAGCAAAATAATCAAAGAATGGCTATTTTAGCTCGAGAAATTAGTAGGCTGCTTTTGGTCGCGCTTTTGGGATTTAAGTTGATTATATAGACAAGTGAAGATGTGAATTGAAGTGTGGTGACATTGGATTAATTTTATGGGCTTCAATTTAATTCAATTGAAAGAGAATCGAGTGAAATTGAAGAAGTTGTTGTACAAAGAATTGGATCCCGGCGGAAATTTCAAGTGAACTCATTGGAAGAGGTTGTGGGAGATAGTGGAGTGTGATGTCATCCCAGGTCATGGTGGGCCATTTTGTAGGATTAAAGAAAAAGAAAAAAGAAAAGAAAAATGGTCCCATCTCTCTCTCTCTCCTTCTCTCTCCTTCCTCTCTTCCTTTTGTTAGCTTCTCCTCCATCTTCTTTGTGCGAAAGACCAGAAAATTTGCAGAGGAAGAAGCCAAAGCAGCCCCTCGCCGTCCACCTCCTTCGCCGCTCGTCGCCCGTCACCAGAGCTCGCCGCTCGCTGCCGTCGTTGCCGTTTGCCTTCCGTCTTCTTCTCTTCCCCTACCGTTCGACCGTCTATCCTCCATCTTCTTCTTCTTGCTGCTGGGCGGAACCGAGCAGACCAGCGAAGCCGAAGAGGTCGCACGCCTCTGCCGTTCATCGCCGCTGCACGCCGTTCGCCGTCGCCGCCCGTCTGCACACGAGCTGCTCCACCCCTCCTGTTCTTGCTTCGTCCGCCCCCAGCCATCGTCCCTCCATCGTCCAGCGGCCCATTTGTCGTCGTCAAGGTCGCCGGAGGCCCGCCTAGCCGCCGTGTGCCACCGTCCGAGCCACCGACGAGCTGCCGCCGCCCTCTCCGCCCATTCCGGTGCCGGATCCGCCTCCTCCAGCCCCAAAGCAGTGGCTGGAAAAATGGGTATGCAGCGGACGTTTGGCCCGTTTTGGCCGCCTTCCCGAGCCCGGATGCTCGGCCCACTTTGAGGAAAGTTGTTCTCCTTGGCGTCTCCGTCGTTTTGGTCCGCTCGGCTCGCTAATCCGGTGAGTTTAACTCACTGAACCTCGCTTAGAGAGTTAATGATGCTTTAGGTGTGTTTAGTTTATGTTAAGTATCATTAGGTGGTTAGTTTAATTTATCTAAGTGTAGATTAGATTAATGTTCTTGATTAACTTAAAGTGAGTTTAACTTAAGGCTAAATGAAGGTTTATATTAATATAAGCCTTGATGTGACATAAAGGAATTTACTTTTGATTTATTTAAATATCTCGAAATTATTTAATTATTTAATAATATATTATTATTCGAAATTATTAAAATATTATTATTTAATTATTTTCGGAATAAAAAATAATTATTTATTAAATTCGAAAATTTTGTCGGGACCCTAAATTCTCGAATTTCGTACGGTCGCTGTTGTGTATTAGGATTTTGAAATTGATGGTCGGATATTATAAATTGAATATGGATTGCGAAAAATATGAATATTATTATTTAATTAATTTTTAGAATAAATTTAATTATTTATTAAAATTCGAAAATTTCGTCGGGACCTTATACTCTCAGAATTTTGTGCCGATCGCTACTGTGTATTTAGAATTTGAATTGATGATTGAATGTGGCAAATTGAGTGTTGATTGGGATAAATAAGGACTTTATTCATAAAAACCCAAATGTCGGTTTTGATGCAAAAATTGGATTTTAATGATTATATTAAATAGTGGGGTTTGAAAAAGTGAGATATTGGCTTTTTAATTCGAAATTAGCGTGTCCCCACACACGTGAGTAATTTGTGGAATATTTTTAATATGAAGAAAAATGGCCGGGATCACTTTTTTAAGTGGAAGCACTGAGTTAAATGCAAAGTGTCCTGGGGCCGAGTATGATTTAGCTGTGTGATAATTAAGAGGAATTGTCCTGGGCTGTTGAGCCGGACTTGCCCCTATATGGGATGCCCACGCGGTGGTTGCGGGTCGCAGTAGATTCTGGGCCCATGCTCCTTCGGGAATGCTGTCGACGTACTGACGAAGCCGCGCTCCATGGGGGGAGGCGATGCCTGGCTATATGCCAGTAGATAGCCGAACTGCAAGTAGGCTATGCTCTTGTGTGGCAGTGAATAATAATTGGAATGCGTGCTAAGTGCGATTGTGATTATACGAAAGTGATGGCGTTCCAATTGTTTGAGTTCCTATTACTATCTGTGATTGGGTGATTTGAATTGTGCTAACCTGCAGGAAGGAACTGAGGCGAGGTAAGTTCTCTATGTGATGTGGCTAGGCCACCCTGGGGCGTATTTTCTTTCTAATAGGGGTTTAGGGGGTTGAACTTGCTGAGACATCGTCTTATCCCGGTTGTGGGATTAAAATTTCAGGTCCCTAGATGGCGGTCGTGGAGGACCCGAAGCCTTAAGTCTGGAAAGGTGGAGATTGAAGTATCGGTGAACGTGTCCTGCTAGTTGATTTTAGGATGGTTCCCCTTTTGTCGAGCTAGTCTATTTTGTGGATAGTCTAGAGTTGTATTTAAACCTATGTGTTTGTAAATGAGTGTTTGGCGTTGTGATTGATTGCTTGCTTTTCTATCCCAAGTTAAATGTTGTCAGGGAATTTGTTTCGCTTCCGCATGCGTAAATAAATAAATGGGTCAGCGATGTATCTTGGGATGTCGCATATTTGATTGACCGCAATGGGATGTGCGCACGCTCGGGGTTTGGGGCGTGACATCATCACTAATCAAATCGCCAGCATTAGCTAAAGCCGACCCGTCAAAATCGTACGCCAAATCGGCCTGGCGCTCATCCACCCCGAGTATTAAAGTACGACCACCTGATCATTGCCCTCGTTCAAATTGTGCAAATGAATCGGACGGCGACCATCCACAACGAATACCCTACATCCAGGATCCAAATCTAAGACCTCGCACAGTTCACGGTGGCGCCCCAAATTTATCAAAAAGAATCGTGATGGTGACACCCTCGGGCACTCGTGTCGGACCCGGCAGCATACTTGCGTGTCTCCCGAAATGACACGACACTGGGTAGCAAGTGCACTGCACCGAATCCGACCACATGGAAAGTGATTAAGAGTGCAAAGAGAAGCAACATCAAGGAGGTCGACGGGAAAGTGAGAAAAGGAGAATCGATTGAGGACAGAACAAATTCGCGCACAGATGAGGGACCGTTTTCCCATTAAATACTAAACAACTAAATACTTTTTATGCTTTTTGGGTGGATTACTTTTAATCCGTAACTTGTGTTGACGGTAGTTGAACCCATACACTTTGAATTTCGACAATAGTGGTCCTGCATGGGCTTTTGTCTTTTTTTTTCTTTCTTTCTTTCTTTCTTTCTTTTTCATTGTAAAGACGATCAAAAGAAAATGTCAAAGGGCGTGCTCATGGGAGAGCTGAACTGAACAAAGCAATTCGAGCACGCGCAAAAAGACGATGCCGTAACAGATTCGGCTTTCTCTCTCTACTATCTTGGAAGAACAACAAATGCTAAATGAATTGCGACAGCGCATCTCTATTGTTGATCTTGTGGTCTACATAGCAAAGATTTACATTATTAATAGTCAAGATAATATTTGGTTAATGTGCTTATAAAATTTAGGGCTAAAGGTTCATAGAAACAATTTTCACTCGTTGCATAACCCTTTGATAACATCAGATTCTAGCAACTGTCTAATCTACCATAAAGATGCTTTGCTTAAGAAGTAAATAGCAATGTCTCTTCGTTAATACTAGTTTTTGGAAGGATGTGCAATCTAGTTCATGATTTGCTAGCTAAAATGGCAAAACCTAGACTAAGGACCCCCTATTTAGTTGTCATAAATGTGGATATAATTTACCAAAATGTTGTCATTTCCTATTGAAACCTGTATTTTGAAGCTGCTACTACAACATGTCCAACTTTTGCGTTCCGCTTAATTATTCTCTTTATCAAGGTAATGTTTTCCACCCTCTTGGTTTCTTTACGCGTGTCATAAAATCAATTGAAAAACATTGCTGCATATGTTTGAGATAATAATGTTGTCCTAAGAAAACTGAGGTTTGATTCGTACAGGTTATCCAAGTTCGTACAAGAAAAGTTGTTGCCCCTGCTCCGAAGTCCGCGTCGCCGCGAGAGGCCATGCTGTGCCATTTGTCACACGTCCGACCATGATGAGAATCATTAATTTGGGAGACTCCACGTGTTAATAACGTTGTGCTTAAAACATTTATTGCTACTCAACATCATCAATTCAATTTGTTTATGCCTTGTGCTGTGATTGTGGCCGTGCCACCCTCTCCTCATATCACAAGGGGCGCGGCCACCCTTGTCAGTGCCTGGATGGTGGCGCCAGCGTTCAACCCCTCTTCTCTCTGCATATGAGGGTTTGAACTCTCCTTTTCTTCCCCGTTGTCTAGTATTTTGATTCTTGTCAATGTCATAGACCAAAGTAGAGCAAATGCGACAATCCAAGTCAATATTTTCTTTTGCATATTGGACAAGAAGATAACACCTCTAAAATAATTCAAGATCGATGTGAAACATGAATGGTAAAATTTGAAAAAGCTATCGATATCTTTTCCCTCTTAAAAGTTTGGGAACCCAAAAAATTTACACAAAAGGCTAATACATCGCAAAGTCGAAAATATCAAAATCACCCTAAAATGCTCAATTTGATGTTGATAACTAAATTTTGGCAAAATATGTAATTATATAGAAAAATTAGAGATCGATTGTGACCCCTAGACAATATTATTAGATAAATTATATATAGATAATAGGAGCATTTTAATTAAGCTCACATGAATTGCATTCTAATTGGACTAGAGCTAATGGACTAAAAATTAAGCCCACATGAACTGCATTCTGAGCTTAATTAGAGTAATTGGACTAAGCTGTATAAATTGAAAATTTGGCCAAGTCCATTAATCATTTAATATGGCCGAATTCTTGCATATAGTATGCACATGGGGTGCTTGACTCGGATAAATTATGTTAATTGATCAAATGTGAGGAGCAATTGGGGAATTATATCGTAAAATTTTTGGGAATCGGCATAGTTTCCATACGCGCACAATTTTTTAGGGGGTGCCAAATATAAAAAGGGAAGAATAAGTCTCACAGCTTGTGAGTATGGACAAGAATCGGCCAATGAAGTAAAAACAAGAAAGAAAATGGAATTGAGGATACGTGGGGGAACATATCTCTAGATATCCTGAAGGTAAGAGTGCCATATATTCTAAAGTGAGAAAGTAGAGGTGGGGGGAGATGATCGAAAAATTTGAGCCGGTAAAAGAGGGATTATCACGGCTAAAGAAGGGGGACACGACGCAAAGAAAATTAGACAAGAAGAGAGATCCATCACCCATGAACGCCCAACTTTTGGGATCTCCACCTCTATACGCGCGACACACAATACAGAGAAAACGTTCAGAAGAAGTCGATTCTCGCTCTCGCCCGGCGTCCACGACTCGTTTCCACGGTTCTGGAAGTGAACCGTGAGAGTCCTGCAACATCCACGAAGCCACGGTAGCGGCAGGTTTTCCGGCCTCGTCCCAGTAGCACCAGCAGCGTCATCGCAATCTTTAGTCACGTTCCCTCCTCAAGCAGCCACTCAGATGAGTTTCAAACGACTCTGCAGCCTCGGCAAGAGACCAGCAAGCTTCAGCCCCACTTTACGGCTTGCCATGGTGTTCTTCAACCGGTCCAGCAACTGCTGACGCTGCCCTGCAGCTCCTCGACGCCCAGCGTGGTTCAAGCCCAACACCGGTGAAACTCGCTGGTTGTTGGAAATAGTGATCCATTTTCTAGAATTTCCTAGAGTTGCTAAACTATAATCTAGAATTCCCCAGATGAAGTTTCAGGAAGAAAGAAGAAAAGGAGTAATCAAGAGAAATCTAGAATGTTATACTTAGTTGATGGAAATGCCTATATAAAAAGACGGTAACCCATTGATGTAATAGAGGAGCATGAGAATATACTCCATATCATGAAGCTCCTCTACCGACATTCCTTCAACTATTGTAAAATTATTTTCATAATTTAGTGAAATTATCCTTATCCTATAAAAATTTATGTTTATCCCTTGATCTATCCTATCTCGTCCATTGTCCATCCTCTACAAATTATATCATATACTTGCACACAACGTCACTAACTAAAAACTATAACTAATACCAAAACTATACTTCCGCACGCTCACATCCAAATTTTTTAACACTGGTCTTGGAGCGTGGACGTCACTGTTCGCTGCCCAATCCTATCGCCACATGAACTCGACACACCTGCAGTGTCCACAGGTCACCACCAGTGCCCCCAATCCAATGCCGAGACGAGTCTCCAGCGAAGTAGTCCAGCACCAGCGCTCCACCTGATGTGCCGGTTTAATCGCTTGCCGCTGTGGCCAAAGTACCCCAACGGTTGTCTCATGCACCACTTAGTCACCACAACCAGCGAGTTGTTTTGCCTCTGGAAGACGCTCTTGTTCTTTGTTCGTTGCTTCCTAGTACGAGGGTGAGAAAAGAATCGGACCAAACTGGAAAGCGCCCGAACTGGACCAGACCAAGCTGTTCTCGGTGGTTCCCAGGAGAACTAGGCTGGTGCCGGGTTTGAACAAATTGGATTAGAAACGGTGAATAGTGATCTGGTTCCTGATTTGAGGTGTGGGCCTGTGGATCACCCGAACTGAACTGACGTATATTTTATATATATTCTTATGTTTCAAGATCCTAATTAGGATTTAGAGTACCCTTTGGGTCTTCCCTAATTTATTTCACCACCCAAGCAAACATCCGGCAATTCCAATTCGTTCAAGTGAGTCCTCACCTTCTCCACCAAGCTTCCAAGTTGGCTGGCGCCTTCTAACCCTCGTTTCGTAGTTCAAGTGATGTTCCAGCAGTCCCCAATGCCTCCACACCAGCTTTATAACGCCGCAGCCACACTCGAGTTCTTTTTTGCAGGTTTTACGACGACCTCTATCTAGTACCAGCGCCCATACTTCTTTGTCGAGCCTTAGCACGCATCCAAGCGTCTTAATCATAAACTCCAGTCCTTAGCAGCAATTCCAGCGAGATCCAGACGCACCCCGTTACGTTTTTGCTTTATCTTCGAGACTCTTCACCCCACGCGCCGCCAACTTTCTCTGGAGCTACGAATCACTAATTTTGGATTATTTCGCTTCTAATTTGTTTTGTTTTAGTTTTTCTGGCATTATCATAAATAAGAAATTTCCTTGCCTCAATTGCATATAATTAAGAATTTTTTTCTTTAAAAATTAAGATTGGGTTCTCAATTACTTTTATTTCCTATTTTGGATAAGGTGAATATTGGTTTGTATGGGTTTATAAATTGCGTGTTTTAAATTTAGTACACTTTATTATCTTGAAAAATACGAAAAAGAAATTGCATCGCATGTTAGTAACGATATTTTCCTAGTTAAATTGCATATCTAGGAGCAATGTAGTAATTTAAGAAATTTCCTAATTTAGAATAGGATTTTAACTAAATAATTTTTTAGTTTAAATTAGGTGATCACACATTTCAAGTGTGCTCTCACACTTTACTTAGGTTTCATGATGGCTATCATGTCCCTCACTATGGACCAACCGGATATTTATTGGAAAAGCTGTGCAGGTGTTTTGTACAGAATAGTAGTAATATTTTATTATCTTGATACTAGTCCATCTCAACCTCTACATGAAGGTATTGGTTGGATCGGTGCAAACTTGAGTCTATGCACGTGGATCCAATAGATTTTGTTTATTAGACCTTGGCCTATTAGCCCAATTTAAATGTCTTGTCAAAAATCTTGGCACGTTTACTTAATGAAGGCCACCACATCTCTCTCTCTCTCTCTCTCTCTCTCGATATTTTTTCTTTTGAATTTTTAAAATTTTTCGCCCTCGTACTTTTACTACTTTTCTAATCAAGTCTCTCTACTTTCAATAATCAAGTCCCTTTGACATAAAATCTGGCCTAATCCAATTGATGTGGTTGTCAAAAGACGTTAACGCATGATGTGAATTAAATATTGCATAGGTAAAGACCCATTGTGGATAGAGAATTGGTGAAGAATAAAAATTTGATCCATTCACTATCTTCCACCTCTCGATGGGTGTCCATGTAAGTAATATTTAATTCACAACACTATTCGGGCTTCCTCCACATGTGATATCAGTTGGATATGGCCGAATTTTGTATCGAGAGATTAGAAATTTGGTTAAGTTTGGACAAAAGCATAAGTTGACTTTCTTGCTAACATCTTTTCTCATAGGAGGATTTGTCATGTCAAGAGCGAACTATTTTACTCCACATATAGTCGCATGCTATCCCCCTTAGGTCGATTATTGGTAAAATATGTAAGAGTTTTTGTTTTTTTTTTGTTTTTTTACGTGGGTTAATATTAATTAATATTATAATTTACCATTTTATGAGATTAGTCTAATAAAATGAGATATAAAGTTTCTTAACTAGTCTAATATGAGACTGGCTAATGTAGGTTAAGTTGAGCTCAACCCCAAGATGAGAGGGCTTGGCTAAAGATTTTATAAATAGTACTCAAATCTCTCAACTAACCTAACACACACAAATGTTCTCATATCAAGAGCATTTACTACACGCTAAGGTGAGGGATAGTTTCATTAAGCTAGTGATATATAAGGCAATAGAGGATAAGCGCTAAAGCTTTGGATCGTCACTGTTTTATGTCAAGAACGATGGATTCCAAATTAGAAACGTGAATCTTTTTACTCATTTATATGTGTTTAACTATAGCTATAGAGATTTTGATTGTCATTTCATGGCTTACAAATATTCATTATCCTCATTATGTTGTCGATGACTTAAAACCTAAGAATTACAAGTTAACTAACAACAACAAATTAACAAAAATAATATATCAACTTAAATAAACAAGAAAGTTGTTTACTCCCCTTTGTTGTTGCTCTATTTAGTGAAAAAGTAAAGTTCGCAGAAATTGTGCTAATCACAAATATAAATAATTTTCAGTCTTACAACAATAGAATAAATTAGCCATAAATTATTTTAGTCTCAGCAGACTTGATCAACGGGTGGCACTTGGTTGGTCAGTCTGGGCTTGGCTGAATTTTTTAGGCCCGTTAGAATTCGATACGTCTGTCTGGTTTCATGCTCTGCAAAGCAGACGGCACATGACTTGGCACATTACTCTGGGCTCTTGTTGAATAAATATTGGGTAAACAAGC
The DNA here is from genome assembly GCA_017140255.1 of Eucalyptus paniculata subsp. matutina. Classification (NCBI taxonomy): domain Eukaryota; kingdom Viridiplantae; phylum Streptophyta; class Magnoliopsida; order Myrtales; family Myrtaceae; genus Eucalyptus; species Eucalyptus paniculata. The sequence goes on along the minus strand of CM029441.1, from coordinate 19,636,202 downwards.
GAGCTTGTTATATCTTTTCGTTTTAGGCGAAGAAACCACGATGCAGCTTTTGCTCAGGGTGCGCAAGCCCGTGATGCGTGCGGATGCAGATTAGATGCATACGTGTATCCACAGCATCAGGTGAATTTTTCATGTATACACATGAAGTATTTGACTATTGATAGAACAGATAAGGGTGTCCATAGGTACAGCTCAATTACGATTTGAAAGTGAAGTTGTTGACCGCTCAAGGGACTTTGTAGGTTCTGAATGTGATCAGATATTCAATGATCTTTTCCTGCTCAAATGAGCTCGTGCACGGTTAGTAACTTACATTCGCACGAAAACACTTGTGCCAATCCTGCTAGTTAATAAAGCTTGCGCTTCGCCTGAATCCTCTTCAAGATGACCCGCAAACATGTCTGCATTTGCTCAACATGGAATGGAATTCATCTCCGTCACACCATAACATAAGTCTCGCGCATTTGTGGTAGTGTTTCTTTCTTTTCATCCTCTATGTAAAAACAAATAAACTGAGAACAACAGCTTGCCCTGTATTCCTCTAATTAGATTCTTTTCCTCTTCCGGGAGACAAATGATGATTCCGAAGACTAAAGAAGTGATGTTATCACCCATAAGGCTAAGCACGAACGAAAATCGCCATGCACCGTCGTTCACCCGTCACGGTGGGCATGCGCACAAACAACTTAAATCACTCGTAACATCTCATAATGTTTAATGCTGAAGGTTAAATATTCCGAAGTTCACAGAAGCAGAAAGGCAAGATTAGGCTGCACAAATCTTCTCTCTTCTGTGGAACATATTCCATGCACAATGAGTAATCAAACGAGAACCACAGATCGAAAGGACCTTATGTTTTTTCAAATGGAAGAAGCTTCAAGCTTTGCACTTTTCTCTTTATGAACGTGCACTTTTGATTACAAACCTCCACCAGTTGTATCACGATCGAACTGATACTACGATAGCGCACTGACTGTACTTTTGACGAGACAGGAGCACCTGAAACCTTCTAGGTGGCTTTGGACAGTACAAAAGGGGCTCTAGTGTCACACTTCTCTTTAACCAAATCCGTTCTGATCTCTTGAAGTATCGTTCTTGAGACACACCCTTGCGGGCAATGGCGGCTACTGTTGTGAACACGAAACTTTTGTTGGTCAGGTATGAAAGCCTAAGTATGCCGATTCATTTCCTACGAGTTGCTAACTTGTTAGTGTGATGCTCAACACTAAGTTGGCGTTCAAGCGATTCACTAGATAAAAACTTCCATAGAGTTGCATGTGGAACTAGAACGAGTTATCTTATGGGTTGTTATTAATTGAAAGTTGGTGAATCCCAATTTTTTCCTCCCTAGATATGTTTACGGCATAATACTCAAGACTAACCGATTAGTTTCTCCTTAAAAGGCGTGTTTGCCTTGCGTTTATCGAGTTCAGGACATGAGGTGAGATCTGACAACTTTTGTCAAATGGAATTGACGATGCAACTTGTATGTGAAATCCATGTGATACTAAAGAGAAGGCTGGGACATGCCAAACCGATGTGAATTAGGCCTTTCACCTAGATTATGTCCTATGCGAGAAAATTCAAATGCCAAGTTGATATGGATCATCCATAATTAGTCGTGTTGTGATCGCTCTGGGAGATACTTTTTCGTGCATTTGGGTACGGAGTACTATTGATCTGCATGTGAATTTGTAAGTTATACTTGCAAGATCTCTCTCTCTCTCTCTCTCTCCTTGAATTCAAAATCTCTTTCTAGACAAGCAAAGCGAGCGAGTGCATTGACGATGACAAAGAAGCTGGAGAAGTCCGAACCACAGATGAGTGGTGGTGATCAAGTTGATGAGCCCGATGAGGATCGTCAATGTTGGGTGCCGCACCCGAGAACAGGAATATACGTGCCGAGAGGTCAAGAACGGGTGGTGGACAACATTCCAGAGGCTGCAGCTTCTTTCTGTCAGGCTTTCTGGTTCAGGAGTGTTGAAGGAGTGGATAGACCCGATCCAGATGAACCGACTTGTCGCGGGTCTTCTTTCTCTAAGTAAATAGTGCGAATTCGAGTGCCCGAAGCCGAAGCAGTTCCACATAATCTCAGAAGTTCAAGGGAAGAAAAGTATGTGCTACATTACTATTAATCCAATAAACCCTGTGAATTAGCATGGCAGCTCATATCATGTATGCCAATAAAACACTTGAATAGTAATGACATATTCCATATGGTGTGAATTATCTTTAACTTTTAAGTTGTGGATCATCATCTATTTTTAGGTTCAATACGGACATATAAGGAGGAGCCCGCAGACTGCGTTTTTCACACCTTATACAGAAGTCGTACTTGCACCAAACTAAACATTTCAACTCTTATGAAAATTGATTTTTTTTTTAATAGCCCAACCCTGAGCTGGGCATTAGAACATAACTTGGACCTGCATTTTTATCCGCTTACTGGTGTTTCATTTTCTCTTTTGGATAAATTCAACAATTATCTTGTGAAAAGTAAAAATAAATAATTCGAAGAAATTTCGGCAATTTTGCACACTCAAAATAAATAAATAAATGAACATTCATCACGTATGGCGCTTGCGGGGGTCTTGTGTGACATCCCGATTTTCCAATTATATTTTCAATAAATTGAGACGGGCATTTCGTCAAGCACGCATATAGTTCTTTTCCTTGAGTCGGCCACTCATGTGAAAACTAGTCTATCGAGTGAAGCCGCTAAGAGGTTCTAATGCATCAGACTCGAGAATTTGATCAGGAAGCGACCTTTCGACCGAGCTAATCTGCAAGGGTCATTACGGCACAAATAAAAGTCGATTAGAGATCGGAGATAGGTCGACTCGATAGAGGCATGTGATTGAATGTGGGTGATTCCACCGGATCGCATAATCCTTGTCGATCGACACTTTGGACCGACTTCTCTCGTCGATTGGGTACCACTCGTGTTCGTATTTGAAACCTTGAGATTACCCCAACAACCGAAAGTCGCCAATGTTTCAAAGATGTACATTGTGGCTTGAGATGATCAACCACAGGTCAAATGCATGAAAATTTCTAAAGGCTACCCGGTAGGTTGGGCCGCGCTAGTATCGTGCCAAAGTGAAATTAACCGTGGAATTGAGATCGAATTCAAAAATTGGAAGTCTGGGTGTGTCACAAATCATTTCTAGATCATTGAATCATCTTTGGAAGATTTTTCATGCAAGCCGAGTTTTTCAGCAAAATAATCAAGAAATGGCTAATTTGGCTCGAGAAATTAGTAAGCCGCTTTTGGTCGCGCTTTTGGGATTTAAGTTAGTTCTACGGACAAGTGAAGATGTGAATTGAAGTGTGGTGACATTGGATTAATTTTATGGACTTCAATTTGATTCAATTGAAAGAGAATTGATGAGAATTGAAGAAATTTGATGTACAAAAATTGGACCCCGGCGGAAATTGCAAGTGAACCTATTGGAATGAGGTTGTGGGAGATAGTGGAGTGTGATGTCATGCATGAGGTCATGGTGGGCCTTTTTGTGGATTAAAGAAAGAGAAAAAGAAAAAGCCCCCATCTTCTCTCTCCTCCTTCTCTCTCCTCCCTCTCTTCTTCCTCCCAACCGTGCGACTCCTCCATCTCCATCTTCTTCATCTCCTTCTTCTTGAAAACCCAGCAACCAGCAAGTGGGAGAAGCCGCACGCCTCCGCCGTTCACCGCCGTCGCCGTTCGTCCGCCCTTCGCCGGTCCGCTCGCGTCCCCGCTCCGCCCGCGCTCGCCCGCGCTTGGCCGGCATCCCGAGCTGCTGTTCAGCTCGTGCGAGAGCTACCGGAGCTCATCCCCGCCGCCGTGAGCCGCCGTTGACTTCCCCCTAGCTCGTCCAAGCCCCGCCGGTCTCTCCCCTGCTGTTCCTCCGCCGAATCGCCGCCGGATCCGCCTCTTCTCGGCCTCAACCGGAAGTTGCAGAAAATGGGTATGCAGCGGCTTCGTGGCCCGTTTTGGCCGCCTTCCCGAGCCCGAATGCTCGGCCCGCTTTGAGGAAAGTTGTTCTCCTTGGCGTCCCCGTCGTTTTGGTCCGCTCGGTTCGTTAATCCGGTGAGTTTAACTCACTAAACCTCGCTTAGAGGGTTAATTATGCTTTATGTGTGTTTAGTTTATGTTAAGTGTGATTAGGTGATTAGTTTAATTTATTTAAGTGTGGATTATATTAATGTGTTTAATTAGCTTAAAGTGAGTTTAATTTAAGGCTAATTGAAGGTTTACATTAATGTAAAGCTTGATGTGACATAAAGGAATTTACTTTTGATTTATTTAAATATTTCGAAATTATTTAATAATTTAATAATATATCATTATTCGAAATTATTAAAATGTTATTATTTAATTATTTTCGGAATAAATTTAATTATTTATTAAATTCCGAAAATTTTGTCGGGACCCTAAATTCTCAGAATTTTGTGCCGGTCGCTGCTATGTACTTGGATTTTGAAATCGATGGTCGGATATTATAAATTGAATGTGGATTGCGAAAAATATGAATATTATTATCTAATTAATTTTCGGAATAAATTTAATTATTTAATAAATTCTGAAAATTATTTGGGAACCTTATTCTCTCGAATTTCGTGTCGATCGCTGTTGTGCATTTAGAATTTGATTTTGATGAATGGATGTGGCGAATTGGGTGTTGATTGTGATAAATATATATTCTTTATAAAATTCTAAGTGTGGAATTTGATGGGCGATAGGCCGTGACATGCCACCTATTAGAGGTCGCGCCCGATGGGGCCGTTATATGCCACCTATTAGAGGTCGCGCCCGATGGGGCCGTTATATGCCACCTATTAGAGGTCGCGCCCAGTGGGGCCGTTATATGCCACCTATTAGAGGTCGCGCCCGATGGGGCCGTGAATTGCCACCTATTAGAGGTCGCGCCCGATGGGGCCGTTATATGCCACCTATTAGAGGTCGCGCCCAATGGGGCCGTGAATTGCCACCTGATAAAGGTCGCGCCGAGTGGGGCCGTGATACCACTGATTCTAGTTTTGCCGAATAGGGCCGGGATTGAGAGCAATGATTGATTTGCTAGAATGACATGTAATCGGCCGAGTCGATTGATCGCTGAGACGATCCAAGTGGTTGAATTGTTTGATAATGTGATTGTGCCATGGTTGTTTGGTTATCATAATTGCACGTGGTTGGTTTATATAAATTGTGCTAACCTGCAGATAAAGGCTGAGGCGAGGTAAGTCTTACGTGTGATGTGGCTAGCCACCAGGGCGTATTTTCTTTCTAATAGGGGTTTAGGGGTTGAACTTGCGAGACGTTGTCTCGTGGTTATTGAATAACCATTTCGGGTTCCTGGTGGATGGAGCGGCGAGATAGCTTTGGTTGGCCTTGAAGAGTTGGAGAAGTGAAGTCATAAGAATTGGAGATCGTGTCCGACTTGTAGGTCGTAGGACAATTCCTTTTTAAGGGCCGATCTTTTGTAGACTTTTGGCTGTAGGCCTCTGTTTGTAATTATGTTGAATTATGAAAGTGTTATGTTGTGGTTTTGCTTCTTGCTTTTCTATCCCGCATTTTGTTGTCAGGGGATTGGTTTCGCTTCCGCATGCGTAAATGAATGAATGGGTCGGCGACGTGTCCTGGGATGTCGCATATTTGATCGACCGCAGTGGGATGTGCGCGACCTCGGGGTTCGGGGCGTGACATCCCCGTTTAAGTGGTATCAGAGCATGGTCTGTGTATGGAGTGATAAGGTGCGATGAGTCATGGGATAGTTAGTAGGAAAGGCTTTTAATATGCTGATGCATGTGAGTGATAGCTGATTGGTAGCTTGTTTGTGGGGTTACTCAAATTTCAACCTGATGTTGGAATCGGAAAACAGGTGTCTATAAAGAGCCTGTAGGATGAGTGACCAGGAGTGGTGAACTCCTTGGAGGAGGTCGATAGGACCTATACCTCGGTAGGATGCTGATGAGAGTCGGTACCCGAGGTAGAGCGCAGGCTTAGACCAGCGCGAGTGTGAGAGTACCGTCGCAAGTCGGTACTTAGAGTGTAGTAGCACCGAATGATCCTAGGTTTGATGGGATCGTTCAGGCGCTAGTGTTCCTTGAAAGCTTGTTGGGTCAGTAAGTTCAAGACCGAGCCATTGATGTTGCTGTTGTTTCTACCGCTGCCAGTGTTGTGACCGCTGTTGTTGTTGCGCCTGTTGAGGCCTAATATGGAGTTGTGATCAAGGATCAAGCCGCCGTATCGGAGTCAAAGTTCAGTTTAAGCAGAAATGGAAATCGATTGGGGGAAATGCTGATGTCAGAAGAAAGGTGCCCCGTTTCACCTGACCAGAAGAGTAGAATTGAAAAGTCAGTGCTCAACTTGATCGATGTGTGTCGTGTCTGTAAGAAAAGAAATGAATCTGTTCTGTGCTGTAAGAGAGAAAGGACTTGTTACAAGAGTCGCCAGTACAGTTATTTGATCAAAGATTGTCCGTATAGAAAGATGGAATCACAACTGTTCCTGACGCCGCCGTTGATAAGACAGAACAAAGGAATCATGCTTCGGGACATTTAGAGGGGTACTTGGAATGGACTTCAGTGCAAGGAAGGGTGCATGATGTTCCTTGATGAGAGGTAGAGGACTCTCTGATTGCGTGTCGAGTTTATGGAAAGGAGGCTTGAGTCAGCCCAGTGTCAGAGTAAAAAGGGAGCATGCTTTGAATGTGGCCAGCATGGCCACCAGGTAAGGAACTGTCCGTATAAGTCCAGGAGAGTGTAAGCACCGTTGCTGCAGATGAAACGCCACTAGGATGGCGAAAGGAGTACGAATGGATTGACTATGCATTAATCAAGGGATGAATGTTTTGAGGTGTTTTATCAGAGTAGCGCATCAGGATTTTGAGTGAAGGTTGTGGAGTTTCCGTTGTTGTAATTAAGTAATAGAAAGCTGAGTCTCTGACTATAGTTGTACCTGATAGGTTTGCTTATGTATGACTTGAAAGTCATTTATGAAAAGGGTTTGGCTCGAGGAGCTTTCTGCTGTTATGAATCGTGGCAGTGATATAATTCAATTTGTTCAGTTAGCATATGAAAGTTTTGAATTACTGAAAGTCGAAGAGGAACTTCGATCCTTGTTATTCATCACTAAACATGACCTGGTTCTAGTTGATGGTTACCAAATTTACATGGCAGTTGTAATGGATGTGTCAGTTGAGGAGCCGGATATGGAGATCATAACTGTGGTACAGGAGCTTTCTGAGGTATTTTCTGAAGAATTGTCAGGTTTGCAGTCAGAAAGAGAAATGGAGTTCGTAATTGAATTAGCACCCGGAACAGAGCCAGTCCCTAAGGCTCCTTACCGGATGGTGTTACCTAAGTTAAAATAATTGAAGGTGCAGATGCAGGAAGTGTTGAATAGGGGATTCATACGTTCCAGTGCATCACCTTAGGGAGCACCTGTTCTATTCGTGAAAAAGAAAGTTAGTTCGTTGTGTTTGTATGTCGATATCCCTCAAGATCTATCAGGGTATCATCAGTTGAGAATCAGGAAGAAAGACTTACCGAAGTTAGCATCTTGCGCTCGATGCAGTAGTTATGAGTTCACTGTGATGCTGTGTGGTTTAATGGACATCACAGCTGTTTGTTTGGGTCTAATGAACATAATGTTTAAGGGTACTTGAATCAATTGTGATCATGTTCAGTGAAGTTATCCTAGTGTGTTCAAAGAGTACTGAGGAGCACGAGAGACATTTGGGGATAGTACTTCAGACCTTGAGTGCTATTGGATTTTGCAATAAGTTTAGCAAATGCGAGTTTTGGATGACTCGTGTTTTGTTCCTAAGTCATGTGATTTCAGGAGAAGGAATCTTCATAGACCTCATCCAAGATTGAAGCAGTGAATAGTTGGCCGAGATTGACTACAGTGACAGAGATTAGAAGTTTTTGGGGATTAGCAGGATATTACAGAAGTTTTATGGAAGGGTTTTCAGCGTCAGCGCTGCAGTTGATTCGACTATTAAGGAAGTAAGGAAAGTTCGTGTGGTCAGATAAGTGCGAGTGTAGTTTTCAAGGGCCTAAGAAGAGGCTGACTACCGCACCTGTGCTGACTATTCCATTTGGTCATAGAAGTGATGAGATATATAGTGATGCGTCATTTAAAGGATTGGGCTGTGTGTTGATACAGCAGGATAGGGTTGTGGCATATGCGTCCCGTCAGTTGAGGCCTTAGGAGTTGAATATGAGATAGCGTCGCTGGATGGAACTCATTAAGGACTATGACTATGATATTTTGTATCACTCTAGAAAGGTGAGCAAAGTCACAAATGCACTGAGTCGAGAGTCCTTAGTTGTGCAGTTGGTACTCAAGGATTAGATCTTATTTGAGAAAGTTCGAAATTCAGTTTTCAAATCTAAGGTAGGCCACCTTTGGAATCTTATTACTACCCTCAGAATTGAACTGAGAGAGCAGATCAGAATCAAATCACTTCAGTGGACAGATTCAGAAATTCAGAAGATTCTATAAGAGAATGCAGATGAGAGAGAGGTTGATTTTCAGAGTTCTGAAGGCAGAACGCTAAGGTTATGAGGATGATTGTGTGTAATTGACGATGCAGAGATTAAAGAAGAGATCTTATGGGAAGCTCATCATAGCAATTTCAGCATTGTCCAAACAGTACAAATAGATCTCGTTTTGAGTGTGTGACATCCTGATTTTCAGACTCTGATTTCGATTGATTAAATTGGGCATTTCATCGATGCGATTACAGTGTTTTTCTCCGAGTTGGCCACTTACGAGATAACTAGACTAGTTTGGTAAGTTATTAAGGACTTTAAGGCAAATGGACTTGAGAATTCGACCAGGAATCGACTTCTCGACCGTGCTCATCTTTAGAGATCATTACGGCACAATTAAAAATCGAATTAAGATCAGAAATAGGTCAGTTCGACTGAGATGAATGACCGATCGGGGGTGACTCCACTAAATTGGAAAACTCTCGTCAAATGATACTAATTTGATTTTACTGTCGTTTTGGTACCTTGTGTCCGTATTTGAATCATCGAGATTTTCACGACCCTCGAGAGTCGCCAATGTGTCAAGTGGGTTCATCGTGGCTCGAAGAAAATCGACCACGGGTCATTTGTCCTAAAAAGCTCCGAAAACTACCTAGTAGCCTATGTCACACTAAAAGCGTGTCGGAGTGAAATTAACCACCAATCTAAGTTCGATTTCAGAAATTGGAGATTCTGTCTTGTCACAAAGTGGGAACACCGAAGTGTGTGCATATCATATAAATCATCTGCATGAAGTGCCGAGGGCGAATTGTATTTCAAATCTAGATCAGATGTTCCAAGTTGGCAGAGCTTTCAGATGGTTCTTTCTTAAGCAGTGTATAGCAGAGCGTGCAGAATTTCAATTGTAGAGATGAAGTCAGGGAAAGAAATATCACAGGCCAGGGTCAATACAGTAGTCAGTGATTGCAGTTGCCGAGATCAGTGTCAGAGTTATATCAGATCTTGACTAGAGGTTCCCAGTTTCAGCAGATCATTCAAATAGTTTCTTTTTAATCAGTGCAGAGTAAAGGGTACAGGATTTCAGTCTGTTGAGATGAGATCAGAGATCAGAAAATCGCAAGTCCAGAGTTGGGTCAGAAATCAGTGATTCAGTTGCAATTATCAGAGATAGTTTAGAGACTCCTCAGAATCACCAGTTTAGCTTCGCAGAGTTTGTGTCGAAGACATGTGGAATTTTAAGTGGGCAAGTGTTTGGTATGTTGTATCTGAAGTGGTTTGGGCAAGATAGCAGTGATATGGCAGTATTGGTGCAAAATGAGCAACATGAGAAAGAGAAGGTTATATGAGACAACTGTACCCCCACCTTTTTGTTAAGAAGTGGTAAAGGTTTAAATTTCGAGGACGAAATTTTTTATAAGAGGGGAAGAGTTGTGACATCCCGATTTTCCAATTATATTTTCAATAAATTGAGACGGGCATTTCGTTGGCACGCATATAGTTCTTTTCCTTGAGTCGGCCACTCATGTGAAAACTAGTCTATCGAGTGAAGCCGCTAAGAGGTTCTAATGCATCAGACTCGAGAATTTGATCAGGAAGCGACCTTTCGACCGAGCTAATCTGCAAGGGTCATTACGGCACAAATAAAAGTCGATTAGAGATCGGAGATAGGTCGACTCGATAGAGGCATGTGATTGAATGTGGGTGATTCCACCGGATCGCATAATCCTTGTCGATCGACACTGGACCGACTTCTCTGTCGATTGGGTACCCTGTGTTCGTATTTGAAATCTTGAGATTACCCCAACAACCGAAAGTCGCCAATGTTTCAAAGATGTACATTGTGGCTTGAGATGATCAACCACAGGTCAAATGCATGAAAATTTCTAAAGGCTACCCGGTAGGTTGGGCCGCGCTAGTATCGTGCCAAAGTGAAATTAACCGTGGAATTGAGATCGAATTCAAAAAATTGGAAGTCTGGGTGTGTCACAAATCATTTCAAGATCATTGAATCATCTTTGGAAGATTTTTCATGCAAGCCGAGTTTTTCAGCAAAATAATCAAGAAATGGCTAATTTGGCTCGAGAAATTAGTAAGCCGCTTTTGGTCGCGCTTTTGGGATTTAAGTTGGTTCTACGGACAAGTGAAGATGTGAATTGAAGTGTGGTGACATTGGATTAATTTTATGGACTTCAATTTGATTCAATTGAAAGAGAATTGATGAGAATTGAAGAAATTTGATGTACAAAAATTGGACCCCGGCGGAAATTGCAAGTGAACCTATTGGAATGAGGTTGTGGGAGATAGTGGAGTGTGATGTCATGCATGAGGTCATGGTGGGCCTTTTTTGTGGATTAAAGAAAGAGAAAAAGAAAAAAGAAAAAAAAGCCCCCATCTTCTCTCTCCTCCTTCTCTCTCCTCCCTCTCTTCTTCCTCCCAACCGTGCGACTCCTCCATCTCCATCTTCTTCATCTCCTTCTTCTTGAAAACCCAGCAACCAGCAAGTGGGAGAAGCCGCACGCCTCCGCCGTTCACCGCCGTCGCCGTTCGTCCGCCCTTCGCCGGTCCGCTCGCGTCCCCGCTCCGCCCGCGCTCGCCGCGCTTGGCCGGCATCCCGAGCTGCTGTTCAGCTCGTGCGAGAGCTACCGGAGCTCATCCCCGCCGCCGTGAGCCGCCGTTGACTTCCCCTAGCTCGTCCAAGCCCCGCCGGTCTCTCCCCGCTGTTCCTCCGCCGATCGCCGCCGGATCCGCCTCTTCTCGGCCTCAACCGGAAGTTGCAGAAAATGGGTATGCAGCGGCTTCGTGGCCCGTTTTGGCCGCCTTCCCGAGCCCGAATGCTCGGCCCGCTTTGAGGAAAGTTGTTCTCCTTGGCGTCCCCGTCGTTTTGGTCCGCTCGGTTCGTTAATCCGGTGAGTTTAACTCACTAAACCTCGCTTAGAGGGTTAATTATGCTTTATGTGTGTTTAGTTTATGTTAAGTGTGATTAGGTGATTAGTTTAATTTATTTAAGTGTGGATTATATTAATGTGTTTAATTAGCTTAAAGTGAGTTTAATTTAAGGCTAATTGAAGGTTTACATTAATGTAAAGCTTGATGTGACATAAAGGAATTTACTTTTGATTTATTTAAATATTTCGAAATTATTTAATAATTTAATAATATATCATTATTCGAAATTATTAAAATGTTATTATTTAATTATTTTCGGAATAAATTTAATTATTTATTAAATTCCGAAAATTTTGTCGGGACCCTAAATTCTCAGAATTTTGTGCGTGTCGCTGCTATGTACTCGGATTTTGAAATCGATGGTCGGATATTATAAATTGAATGTGGATTGCGAAAAATATGAATATTATTATCTAATTAATTTTCGGAATAAATTTAATTATTTAATAAATTCTGAAAATTATTTGGGAACCTTATTCTCTCAGAATTTCGTGCCGATCGCTGTTGTGCATTTAGAATTTGATTTTGATGAATGGATGTGGCGAATTGGGTGTTGATTGTGATAAATATATATTCTTTATAAAATTCTAAGTGTGGAATTTGATGGGCGATAGGCCGTGATATGCCACCTATTAGAGGTCGCGCCCGATGGGGCCGTTATATGCCACCTATTAGAGGTCGCGCCCGATGGGGCCGTTATATGCCACCTATTAGAGGTCGCGCCCGATGGGGCCGTTATATGCCACCTATTAGAGGTCGCGCCCGATGGGGCCGTTATATGCCACCTATTAGAGGTCGCGCCCGATGGGGCCGTGATATGCCACCTATTAGAGGTCGCGCCCAATGGGGCCGTGAATTGCCACCTGATAAAGGTCGCGCCGAGTGGGGCCGTGATACCACTGATTCTAGTTTTGCCGAATAGGGCCGGGATTGAGAGCAATGATTGATTTGCTAGAATGACATGTAATCGGCCGAGTCGATTGATCGCTGAGACGATCCAAGTGGTTGAATTGTTTGATAATGTGATTGTGCCATGGTTGTTTGGTTATCATAATTGCACGTGGTTGGTTTATATAAATTGTGCTAACCTGCAGATAAAGGCTGAGGCGAGGTAAGTCTTCTGTGTGATGTGGCTAGGCCACCTGGGGCGTATTTTCTTTCTAATAGGGGTTTAGGGGGTTGAACTTGCTGAGACGTTGTTTCAGTGGTTATTGAATAACCATTTCAGGTTCCTGGTGGATGGAGCGGCCAGATAGCTTTGGTTGGCCTTGAAGAGTTGGAGAAGTGAAGTCATAAGAATTGGAGATCGTGTCCGACTTGTAGGTCGTAGGACAATTCCTTTTTAAGGGCCGATCTTTTGTAGACTTTTGGCTGTAGGCCTCTGTTTGTAATTCTGTTGAATTATGAAAGTGTTATGTTGTGGTTTTGCTTCTTGCTTTTCTATCCCGCATTTTGTTGTCAGGGGATTGGTTTCGCTTCCGCATGCGTAAATGAATGAATGGGTCGGCGACGTGTCCTGGGATGTCGCATATTTGATCGACCGCAGTGGGATGTGCGCGACCTCGGGGTTCGGGGCGTGACATCTTGGACCCTGTTAAGTCAGTGTAAGGCTAGATTATTTAGTGGATTCAGTATATGTATTAAAAGAAATTTGGACTGATGATCTGATGGGATTCACGTGAGATCTTACGAAATCCACTATTTTTAGTGGTCCAATTTCAATTCTCTGCATATATTATGTTGATGACAATAATTTCTCATGAATAAGAGAGCATTTAGTATAGAGCTAAAGAGGGAGAGAAGGCAAGACTATGAAAATGGATTATTAACTAAAGATTGTGGTTATGGGACTTAATTACACTAGATATATCTAACATCATTCATTTTCTTTTATTTAAAAAAAGAAATCTTTTGTAGATAACTTGCACTGATTTTAATTTATTCTTAACACGTGAGGTCATCATGCGAATGAGCAACCATTATTTAACACTCAATAACACAAAGTAATAAATATCTTGCAAGCACAGGGATGAAATACTTATCTGAAAACAATGAAAGTATCTGCAATGTTAGTTAGAATATCACATTATCAACCTAAATATGATTTCCTCAATTTCAATTAAATATTGTTTTAGATTTCCTGTTGTTTAATGAAAATCATATTTTACGCAATGCATGTTGCTAATCTAACATAAATATCAATATGACATGACCTAAACTACATGATATGCATGTGAAAATATGAAATTAAAAAAAAAATAATAAACATGCAATCTATCCCTTAAAAAAATAATAAACTACTTTCTATGTATCTAACCTTTTTGGTTTAAAAAAAAAACAAAATCAATTCAAATCAAACAAAATGGAAAGAAATCAAATCCACATCAAATACATCACCAAACCACACAAGATATTATTCATATCCATTTAATTTTGGAAGTAAATTGAGGAATCATTCCCCAAGGATCAGATTGGTCAATTTTTCATGTAATCACAAATCGTATCTTAGGCATGAGATCGGATGATTTTCTGTCCAATCATTAATCACATCTTGGACATGAGATCGGATTGATGATTTTCTGTACACTTATGAATTGTATCTTGTGCATGAGATCGGATCAACAATAATGGCACGTCACGAATTATTTCCTAATTTAAAGACTATTTGGGAATTTAATGGATATGATAATATCTCTCAAAGGTTCAAACAAGATTGCGATATCACAAATTTGGCAACAAAATATATAAAAATTAGGTTAATGAAAATTCTTACCTAATTTGTAATAGCGCTTGGGCAATGTTTCCCAACTCAGCACAGGAATTCGGATCGACATACTAGGTAGCATAGATATCATTATGGGAGAAGTTGATCGATAAAATGATAATTGATTAAACAAAAGTACAAGATATAAATTCTTTTTCTAGATTGGAATCTTTAAATACTTCACGGTTCATGGTGGTGCTGCTATGCTTGGCGAGAGAGCTGCTCAGGTGAGGTGGCTCGGTGGTGCTCGCGGTGGTGAAGCTTTAGGTGGCTTGAGGTCGCAGCAACGAGCAAGACTTACGGCGATCAAGGACCATGGCTGTTTTCAAATCATTTGGTCATTTTAAAGCCCTAGGTATCGAATACACCTCTGCACTGCTATGATTTTAATACCAACGCCTTTTGGGTTCAAGTTTTTGGCCTTCCCCTAGAATGATGTACTGACACTATGATTAGTCAAGCGGTGCGACATGTGGGTAGGGTGTTAAAATAGAGCATGATGATGGAACATCTCTTAAAGCAGGCAAGGCTTGAGTTGAGATCAACTTGCAACAGCCGCTCAAAATAGGACAATTACTCAGATTGGAAGGGAAGACTATTTGGCTAGATTTTCGATATGAAAAGCTGTCTCACTACTGCTATTCTTGTGGTAAGCTAGGCCACTACGCAATGTATTGCAAAGAATTCCCTTTTAATGAAAGTAAAACGGAAGGAAAGGATACTATGTTTTATGGTCAGTGGCTTCGTGCAAAGGTTCGGGAACATAGTCCCTTTTGGCATACCTTTTATAAGCCTTTCCACCCGCGTGAGGAATTTGATGAGAGTGTTCCTAAGACTCCTCAATCTCCCTCTACTCCACCACCCCCCCAATCTTTTTTTTTTTTTTTTTTTGCAAAACGACACGACAGAGCAAAGACAAAGGTAAACTGGAGTTACCTATTGGTAGCTAACTAGTCACTGTTGCAAAACCGATTAACTGGCAACCTCTTATCATGGAACAACAGAAATCAGTATCAGAAACAGATAGAACCCCTGCACATCAGCATCAAGTCACAAGTACAGAGGTGGTAGCAGGATCCTCTAAATCTATGAAGATGAAGAATTCATGCTTGAACACCAAATCAGGATCCATGAAGAAAGCTAAGCGATACAATCCTTATGACTTATGAACTCAGACACAAGAGGAGTTTGATGAATCTCACATTCAAGAAACTCCCATAATAGCAGTAGCAAGTCCCGAAAGTTGGGCGTTTAGTGGCTGGCCCTAAACAGCTGCCAAGTCACAAATGAAGTTTGTAAGCTGGAACTGTCAAAGTTTGGGCAATCCCCTAACAGTTCAAGCGCTAAGGGCCTTAGTGACCCAAGAAAAGCCCAATGTTATTTTTTGATGGAGACCAAAAATCAAGAAACGATGATTTTACACCTTTAGAAAAAATTGAGATACATTAACAGCATTAGAGAAAATCCCATAGGTTTGGTAGGCGGCTTAGCAATCCTGTGGAATGATAGAATTTCTTTAATAGTTGATCGACAATCTTCAGATATGTTTGATTTGATATGCACAAATCTCGACTATGGTTTGCCCATGCGCCTCACTTATGTACATGCACCGGCAGTATATAATCTCAGACAAGTTCTATGGGCATAAATTAGGGAGATTAGCAACTACAATACTTTACCTTGGCTATGTGCCGGTGATTTTAATGAAATATTGTACCCTTGGGAGAAAGTTGGGCGGCGACCAGCAGAACCTTACCGTATGCACTCCTTTTGTGAATTCCTCAATGACTATTCCTTGATGGACGTAGTTAGCAAAGGTGTGCCTTCACATGGATAAATAATCGAAACGGTGAGGACATAGTCAAGGAAAGATTAGATAGGATGTTTTGTTCTATGGACTGGCGACTAACCTTTCCTGCTACCAAAGTCTTTACATTACCTGCTATTGGATATGATCATAGTCCACTCCTGTTATCAACCAATTCAATGAGTTTCATAAGACAAAAGAATTTTATTTTTGAAGCATACTGGTTATAGGATTAGGAGTGTCGTTCAATAATTGCTTAATCATGGGCTTCTTTTCAGGTTAGAAATCTCACTTTACCTCATAAGTTAAATGCTGTTTCTGATGCCCTTGCAAGTTGGAGTAGATCAAAATTTACCAACGGTCAGCACCAAATCTCTTCCCTTAAGCAGCAGCTCCAGCATCTGACAAATCAATCCAATGGTCAGTATGATAAGGCATAGGTTACCAGCCTGAAAGAGAAAATTCACAAATTATGGCAACGGGAGGAACAATATTGGGTGATGCTGTCATGCCTCGAATCTCGAGCACGCTAACATCCCACCATGGTCATGTAAATGCGACCTTCCCAAGTAGTATCGCCGACCCCATTCATTTATTATTGCGCAAGCGGAACGTATTATAAAATCTCTAATAATGAAATACGTGATAGAAAAGCAGGAAGCAAATTCACAACCAATCACTTACATAAACCAATGGAGTTACAAACAAAGGCCTACAGCCAAAAGTCTACAAAAGACTGGCTCTTAAAAACGAACTGTCCTACAACCTATAAGTCGGATACGTTCTCCAATCCTCATGACTTTACCTCTGCAACTCCTCAAGGTCAACCAAAACTATCTAGCCACTCCATCCACCAGGGACCTAAAATTGTAATCCCCCAATCGGGATGAGACAATGTCTCAGCAAGTTCAACTCCCCTAAACCCCTATTAGAAAGAAAATACGCCCAAGGGTGGCCTAGCCACACAACATAGAGAACTTACCTCACCTCGATTCCTTCTTGCAAGTTAGCGCAGTTCATATCACTCAATTATATGTAGTAATAAGAAATTAAACAACCGGAACGCATTCACTTTCATATAACCAACAACCGCGGGGGTCCTAATTATAAGACTAAATCGTTATGACACGTCCCATTTCATGCCACACAATTCCGTCCCATAATCCAACACATCAACAACACTCAACATGCATTTCAATTGTTATTCACTGCCACACAAGGGCATAGCCTACTCGTAGTTCGGCTATCTACTGGCATATAGCCAGGCATTGCCTCCCCACCTTGGAGTGCAACTTCGTCAGTACGTCAACGGCGTTCCCGAAGGAGCATGGGCCCAGAATAACCTGCAACCCGCAACCACTGCGTGGGCATCTCATATAGGGGCAAGTCCGGCTCAACAACCTAGGACGATCTCCTCTTAATTATCACACAACAATTCATATTCGGCCCGGGACACTTTGCATTTCACTCAATGCTTCCACTTAAAATAGTGATCTCGACCATTTTTCTTCATATTAAAAATATTCCATAAATTACTCACATGTGTGGGAGCACGTTAATTTCGAACCAGAAAGCCAATATCTCACCTTTTCAAACCCCATTATTTAATATAATCATTAAAATCCAATTTTTACATCAAAACCCGACACTTGGGTTTTTATGAATCAAATCCCTATTTACCACAATCAACACTCAATTTGCCACACCCATTCATCAAATTCAAATTCTAAATGCACAAAGCAGCAATCAAAGCACGAAATTCTAAGAATTTAGGGTCCTGAAAATTTTCGGAATTTAATAAATAATTAAATTTATTCCGAAAATAATTAAATAATAATATTTTAATAATTTTGAATAATAATATATTATTAAATTATTTAATAATTTCAAGAAATTTAAATAAATCAAAAGTAAATTCCTTTATGTCACATCAAGGCTTATATTAAAATAAACCTACTTAACTTTAAACTAAACACACTTTAACTTAATTAAACACCCTAGTCTAATCCTCAACCAAATAAACTAATATAACCACCTAAACTTACTTAACTTAGACTAAGCACACTTAGGGCATCATTAACCGTCTAATCAAGATTTAGTGAGCTAAACTCATCGGATTAGCGAGCTGATCGGACCAAAACGACGAGGATGACGCGAGGATTGAGTTTCCTCAAGGCAGGCCGAGCATCCGGGCTCGGGAAGGCGGCCAAAACGAGCCAAGACTGAGCTGCCATACCCATTTTTCCAGCTTCTATCCGCTGCAAGTTGAGGGCAGATCCGGCGCCGGTTGAGGTGCACAAGGGCCGAGATGGGCTAAGGGACTTCTGACGGGCTGAGGTGGGGGTGTACGGTGGTCCACGGTGGCTCCGGTAGTGCTTCACGGTGTTGGACAGTAGTTGGGACGCTCACTAGATGGAAACAACGGCTGGAACGGCGGGCTTGGCGTGCGTGGACAGCGGGGTGTCGCAAGCGGCGGATGGCACGCAAGGGGTGCGCGACGGCGGTCCGATTGGACTGCTGGCTGCTCCAATGTCTTCCTAGATCTGCTGGGAGACGAGCAGCAACCGAAGATGGAGAAGAGGGCTTCGACTATGACTAAAGAAGGAGAGGAAGACGATTGCGCGCGGTGAGGCGTGAGACTACGACGGCGTGCAGCGGCATCGAACGGCGACATGCGGAGCTACTGGCTTCAAACGGTCTTCGACTTGTTGGTTCTTCGTACAGTAGGAACATGAGCAGCAAGAAGAAGAAGATGGAGGAGAGAGGCAACAAGGGAGAGAGAGGGAGGAGAGAGGGAGAGATGGGACCATTTATTTTTCTTTTTCTTTTTCTTTAATTCAACAAAAATGGCCCACCATGACCTAAGATGACATCACACTCCACTATCTCCCACAACCTTATTCCAATGGTTGCAATTCCATTTTTTGCCGGGGCATAAAATCTTGTACAACAAATTCTTCAATTCCACTTGATTCTCTTCCAATTGAATCAAATTGAAGACCATAAAATTAATCCAAGGTCACCACACTTCAATTCACATCTTCACTTGTCCATAGAACCAACTTAAGTCCTAAAAGCACAACCAAGGGCGGGCCTACTAATTTTCCGAACCAAATTAGCCATAATTT
Source organism: Eucalyptus paniculata subsp. matutina (assembly GCA_017140255.1). NCBI lineage: Eukaryota > Viridiplantae > Streptophyta > Magnoliopsida > Myrtales > Myrtaceae > Eucalyptus > Eucalyptus paniculata. The sequence goes on along the minus strand of CM029441.1, from coordinate 19,617,076 downwards.
GATTTAATTGCTGAAAAATTCTAATTACATGAAAAATTTTCCGAAGATGAGTCAATGATCCTAAAATGATTTGTGCCACGCCAAGACTTCCAATTTCTAAATTCGATCTCAATTTCACGATTAATTTCACTTCGGCACAATACTAGCACGTCCTAATTTACCGGGTAGTTTTTAGAAATTTTCATACATTTGACCTGTGGTCGATCAAGCCACAATGTACATCTTTGACACATTAGCAACTCTCGGTTGTCGGGGTAATCTCAAGGTTTCAAACACGGACACAGGGTACCCAAACGATAGAAAAGTCGGTCCAGTGACGATCGACAAGAATTGTGCGATCTGGTGGAATTACCCACACTTGATCACATGCCTCTGTTGAGTCGACCTATCTCCGGTCTATAATCGATTTTTAAATGTGTCGTAATGACCCTTACAGATTAGCTCGGTTGAAAGGTCGTTCCCTAGTCAAATTCTCGAGTTTGATGCATTAGAATTTCTTAACGGCTTCACTTGATAGACTAGTTTTCACATGAGTGGCCGACTCAAGGAAAAGAACTATATGCATGCCAACGAAATGCTCGTCTCAATTTATTGAAAATAGAATTGGAAAATCGGAATGTCACAGATGCGATCACGAGTCAATTGGCTCAAATGGGGAGACAAATACCAAGTTTTTCCATGCCACAACAATTCAGAGAAGACAGCGTAATAGGATAAGCATACTATAGGATGATCAACAACATTGGATACGAGAGCCAACTCAATTGAAGGAGATGACATTGCGATTTTTTAAAAATTTATACACATGAGTAGGAAATCGCGACTATGGGCCTATTCTAGCACAATGCACACTTATGGTGACATATGAAATGAATTTCAACCTTGCAACAGCGGTGTCACGCCCCAAACCCCGAGTGCGCGCACATCCCTCCGCGGTCGATCAAATATGCGACATCCCAGGATACGTCGCCGACCCATTCATTTATTTACGCATGCGGAAGCGAAACAAATCCCCTAACAACATTTAACTTGGGATAGAAAAGCAGGCAATCAATCGCAATACCAAACACTCATTTGCAAACACTTAGGTTTAAATACAACATTGGACTTTCTACTAAATAGACCAGCTCGACAAAATGGAAACTATCCTAAAACCAACTAGCAGAACACGTTCACCAATACTTCAATCTCCACCTTTCCAGACTTAAGGCTTCGGGTCCTCCACGACCGCCATCTAGGGACCTGAAATTTTAATCCCACAACCGGGATGAGACAATGTCTCAGCAAGTTCAACCCCCTAAACCCCTATTAGAAAGAAAATACGCCCCAAGGTGGCCCAGCCACATCACACAGAGAACTTACCTCGCCTCAGTTCCTTCCTGCAGGTTAGCACAATTCAAATCACCAAATCATAGATAGTAATAAGAACTCAAACAATTGGAATGCCATCACTTTCATGTAATCACAATCGCACTTAGCACGCCTTCCAATTATTATTCACTGCCACACAAGGACATAGCCTACTTGCAGTTCGGCTATCTACTGGCATATAGCCAGGCATCGTCTCCCCCCATGGAGCGCGGCTTCGTCAGTACGTCGACGGCATTCCCGAAGGAGCATGGGCCCAGAATCTACTGCGACCCACAACCACCGCGTGGGCATCTCATATAGGGGCAAGTCCGGCTCAACAGCCCTGGACGATTCCTCTTAATTATCACACAGCCAAATCATACTCGGCCCCAGGACACTTTGCATTTAACTCAACGCTTCCACTTAAAATAGTGATCCCGGCCATTTTTCTTCATATTAAAAATATTCCATAAATTGCTCACGTGTGTGGGGACACGCTAATTTCGAATCAAAAAGCCAATATCTCACTTTTTCAAACCCCACTATTTAATATAATCGTTAAAATCCAATTTTTTGCATCAAAACCCGACATTTGGGTTTTTATGAATAAAATCCTTATTTATCCCAATCAACACTCAATTTGCCACAATCAATCATCAAATTCAAATTCTAAATACACAGCAGCGATCGGCATGAAATTCTGAGAATATAAGGTCCCGACGAAATTTTCGAATTTTAATAAATAATTAAATTTATTCCGAAAATTAATTAAATAATAATATTCATATTTTTCGCAATCCACATTCAATTTATAGTAGCCGACCATCAATTTCAAAATCCGAATACACAGCAGCGACCGGCACGAAATTCTGAGAATTTAGAGTCCCGACAAAATTTTCGGAATTTAATAAATAATTAAATTTATTCCGAAAATAATTAAATAATATCTTTTAATAATTTCGAATAATGATATATTATTAAATTATTAATTAATTTCGAAATATTTAAATAAATTAAAAGTAAATTCCTTTATGTCACCTCAAGGTTTATATTAATGTAAACATTAACTTAACATTAATTTAATCACACTTTAAGCTAATTAAACACATTAATATAATCCACGCTTAAATAAATTAAACTAACCACCTAATCACAATTAACATAAACTACACACGTAAAGCGTAATTAACCCTCTAAGCGAGGTTTAGTGAGTTAAACTCACTGGATTAGCGAGCCGAGCGAACCAAAACGACGAGGACGACGCGAGGATCGACTTTCCTCAAGGCGGGCCGAGCATCCGGGCTCGGGAAGGCGGCCAAAACGGGCCAAACACCCGCTGCCATACCCATTTCTGCAACCTTCTGCTCGCTGCTGGTTGGGGGCGGATCCGGCGCCATTTCGGGCGGAGGGATGGTGGAGGAGCTGCGGTGGTGCCGTGCGGCCAACGGCGGGGGTGTATGGCGGTCCACGGCGGCTCCAGCAGCTGTTCACGGTGCTGGACAGCTTCAACCGAGCTTCCCGAGATCTGGATGGTAGCTAGAACAAGCGGCCGGCGAAATGGAGGTGGAGACGGGCCGAGCTGCGACGAGCAACGACGGCGACTTAGGCGACAAGCGAGCTAGTCGGGCAAGTGACGAACGGCGGTCCGGCAGAGCTGTAACCATCCTCGGCGTGCTCAGATCTACTGAGGGAACGGGCTAAGGCAGAGCGGCGAGCTGGTCGGCGAGCGAGCGAACGGCGGCACAAACGGCGGCGACGAGCGGCGAAGGGGGCAACGGACAGAGCTAGGGGCTGCTGCATTTCGCTTCTTCCATTGTTGGGCGTGCAAAGAAGGAGAAGAAGATGGAGAGAACTGAAGAAGTCGCACTGTTGGGAGGAAGAAGAGAGGGAGGAGAGAGAAGAAGGGGGGCTTTTTCTTTTCTTTTTGCCTTTTCTTTTTATCTTTTTCCCTCATCCAAATCAAGGTGGCCCACCATGACCTAGGATGACCTCACAATCCACTCACCCAATTCTCCACAACATCTTCCAATGGGTCCATTTTATTTTTCCGCCGGGGCATGAAATTTTGTACAATCAATTCTCCAATTCCACTTGATTCCCTTCCAATTGAATCAAATTGAAGTCCATAAAATTAATCCAATGTCACCACACTTCAATTAACATCTTCACTTGTCCATAGAACCAACTTAAGTCCTAATAGCAATACCAAAGGCGGGTCTATTAATTTCTCGGGTCAAATTAACCATTTTCTGATTTAATTGCTGAAAAACTCGGCTTGCATGAAAAAATCTTCCGAAGATTAGTCAATATTCCTAAAATGATTTGTGACACATCCAGACTTCCAATTTTTGAATTCGATCTCAATTTCACGGTTAATTTCACTTTGGCACGATACTAGCGCGGCCCAACCTATCGGGTAGCCTTTAGAAATTTTCATGCATTTGACCTGTGGTTGATCATCTCAAGCCACAATGTACATCTTTGAAACATTGGCGGCTTTTGGTTGTCGGGGTAATCTCAAGATTTCAAATACGAACACAGGGTAACCAATCGATAGAAAAGTCAGTCCAGTGCCGATCGACAAGAATTGTGTAATCTGGTGGAATCACCCACACTCGATCACATGCCTCTGTCGAGTCAACCTATCTCCGGTCTCTAATCGATTTTTAATTTTGCCGTAATGACCCTTGCAGATTAGCTCGGTCAAAAGGTCGCTTCCTGGTCAAATTCTCGAGTCTGATGCATTAGAAACTCTTAGCGGCTTCACTCGATAGACTGGTTCTCACATGAGTGGCCGACTCAAGGAAATGGACTATATGCGTGCCAACGAAATGCCCGTCTCAATTTATTGAAAATAGAATTGGAAAATCGGGATGTCACAAGCGGTCACTAGAGAGGAAGTTTGGGTTACTGCTTTTCAATTAAGGGAAGCAAAAGCTCTGGGTCCCGACGGTTTGAATGGTCAGTTTTACCAATCTCATTGGGATATCTTACAAGACGACATTCTCTCATTAGTGCAGGAATTTTTTAGTTTCGGAGTGATGCAACCCAAGTACAACAGGACCTACATATCACTAATTCCCAAAATTTCTCATCCAGAATGCCTTGATCAATATCGACCAATTAGTCTTAACAATTTTATTTATAAAATTATATCGAAGGTTCTAGCAAATCGACTCAAGCCCTGATTACCAGAACTGATAGCAACGGAACAGAGTGCTTTTGTAAGTGGTCGTCAAATTCAAGACAACATTCTAGTGGTCCACAAAGTACTCCATCAACTCAGGATAAGAAAAAGCAAAAAGAAATTTCAAGCAGTTCTAAAGCTAGATATGCAAAAAGCTTATGATAAGGTGGAATGGGACTTTCTAAGAGACTACCTCGTGCAACTTGGTTTTCATTCACAATGGACTCACTGGGTGATGCAATGCATAACTATAGTTTCCTTGAGTGTAAAGTTTAATGGTGATCCTCTACCCTATTTCCAACCAACTATGGGTCTTAGGCAGGGAGATCCACTATCTCCATATTTGTTCATCTTGATGGCGAATGTTCTCTCCACTCTTATTAGCCAGGCTGTGGATATGGGAAATCTTCAGGGAATTTGATTAAATCGGTGGTGTCCTACCCTATCTCATCTTTTTTTTTTTTTTTTTTTTTTTTTTTGCAGATGATGCCATATTCTTCTTAGAAGGTAAACTCCTTGAATGGCATAACTTGGCCAACATACTAAATCAATATTGCCTAGCAACGGGACAAGCTGTTAATCGCAACAAATTTGGCATGTTCTTTAGCAAAAGTTGCCCTAACAGTTTGTAGATGAATTTAGCTAGAGAATTTAGAGTTCCCGTGTTAGACAAGTCTAGTAAGTATCTTAGCATACCTTATGATTGGGGGAAATCGAAACGAGAGATGTTCGCCTGGATACTGGATCGCGTACACTCCAAGCTAGAAGGATGGAAAGAGTAGTTTATCTCAAAAGGGGGTAAAGAAGTTTTAATTAAAACAGTTGTACAAGCAATCCCGTAATATGCAATGTCGACTTTCAAAATCCTTGTGTCTATTTGCAAATCAATAGAACAGAAAATATCCAGATTCTGGTGGCAATCTCATGGCAGCAAACATGGAATCCACTGGAGGAATTGGGACTTACTAAAGGCTTGGAAAGATGATGGGGGTCTAGGTTTTCGTGATCCTATAGCCTTTAATAAGGCTTTGCTAGGTAAACAAGCCTAACGGCTTCTACAACATTCTTCCTCCTTGTGGAGTAGACTTTTCAAGGGTTTGTATTTTCATTCTCAAGATTTCAGGCACGCTGTAAAAGGAGCAAGGCCCTCTTGGGGTTGGCAGAGTCTATTGGGAGGGCGGGACTCACTCGAAGATAAGCTTCAATGGTCTATTGGTGATGGGCAGCAAATAAAAGTTCGAGAGGACAGATGGCTTGCTATGGGCATTATTGGGGGGCCTGCACCTAGAGGCGAACCGGAGAAAGTTGCTGGTTTTATTGACCCAAACCTAAATGCATGGAATGTTCCTCTCCTTCGCCAGAGTTTTGATTATCGCACTGTGCAAGAAATCCTATCTATCCCAATTCGACCACTCTGTAATGTAGATAGGCTAATATGGAGGGGCAAAACTGAATGGCATGTTCACAGTTAAGAGTTGCTACCATTCTATCCGATCACAATATAGCAGAGACAGTCATACCCAACCTTCCTCATCTTTCCAAACCCCTCGTTAATTGTGGATCAAGATCTGGTCTATGAAGACTACCCCTAAACTATGTACATTCATGTGGTTAGTATGTAACAATGCACTGGCTACAAAAGAAAATCTTCACAACAGGCATATTATATCAGAACTAGAATGCTGCTTGTGTGATGATAAGCTCCTGGAGTCTACAGAACACCTTTTTTTGTTATGCCCTTGGACTCAGGCTATCTGGTCTCATAAGCTAGTCCAAACCAAGATACATTTTCGAGGAGTGCACAGAATAGAAGCATGGCTAGTAGATCTGATAGAGAAAAAAGGACGACTCACCTGAGCTGGAGACCATCACTTCCTTAATGTGGCAGATATGGAAGGCCCGTAATAATTTTGTCTTTCACCAACAGCGGCCAAACTTAGAGCAGGTGGTGCAAGTGAGCCTCGCAAGCACCAGATCTGGTTGGAGCAAAAACAGGATGAAGCTGAAACAGGGTATGCAACAAGCAGAATCAAATTAGTGATGGAGACTACTGGATCCGAGAGTGATAAAGATTAACATTGATGGTGCTTACCCATTAGCCTTCAACGAGGGATCGGTAGTGTGTGTGTGTGCATGGACTCCTCTGGCCTCCTCATCGATGGTTTCTCTAGCTTTGTCACGGCCTCCTCAGCTCTGCAAACAGAGGTGCTTGCACTCCATCTCGCTCTCAAATTTCTGCCGCAGACAAGGACTTCCACGGACGGCATGGTGCTGGAATCCGACTGTTTGATTCTGGTGGACGCCCTCCGAAACCCTACCTCGGTACCGTGGGAGAGCAGAGCCTTGTTTACTGAATGCACGACGCTATTGCAGCATTTCCCTAATCTGCAGGTATGACACTGCAAAAGAGAAACCAACACTGTTGCGGACTGGGCCGTGAAAGCCCATGGAGCCTCTTTACTTCCACCGAGCTATGCTGTATCTCTTCCTCTTCCTCTTCCTCTTTTTGATCTCCTTTGCTCGGACGTTTTGTCGAACGGTTGCTGTTCTGTACGTTATTAATATAATTTCTGTTTTACGACCACAAAAAAAAAAAAAAAAAAAGGTAGCAATGAGCAAGACCAGGACCGCCTGGAAAAACCCGTAGGATCCTTCACCCGCAAGTTTTGTGAACTTCAGAACGTCAAACCTTCTTTTGTCTTTTCCTATGTTTTTCTCGCGAAAGAACTTGAACTTCCACTGATCAACACTTACTTTTCTTTTTATTGACCAAGCAATCCCACTCACTAGCTTGGACTATCTAAGGCACCCCACGATCATATGTTTGACAAATTGTCGCTTCTTCATCATTATTCATTCATTGAGCGCGTAATTTGATCTCTTTGCCCTCTCCGCTTCCACGCGCATTCGTACACGTAGAAAAATCTTCACGGAGAAAAATCTCTCACGGATGTGACTGGAAAAACCTATAAGAAAATGAAGCAAAATTGGCACAGCAAGGGCTTCGAAGCGCTTGGATCGCCCGAAACCTGCAAAGAAGGAACAAACAACTGGACGGGGACTTGCTGCAACGAGCAAGTATTCTGGGATTTCGTTGCACTCTGAATCGTGACCCGCATGGCAGCACTTGCGGGCAACGGCGGAGCACGAACGTGATGTGGACAGGGAGAAACCATGCGAGAAAGATATCTCGCTGGACTCTTTCTTTCAATGATCATAAATATATCTCTCCTTCCATTTTAAACACACGACCAGCTCTCCTTCCCTTTCCATGCTGGCGGAGAATCCCCTCAATCCTCTTTTTCTTCTCTTGAATTAGAAAATTGGATATGCCAATTACTGATATATGAGAGATCTTAAGAATGACAAAATAATCTGCCCATCTCTCATACATTTGGAATATCCTGCCGATTACTTTCTTTGCCACGTGACCCAAAATATAAAGCTTTATTGTCAAATTTCGGCCATGAAGAGAGTAACAAGCTTGATCAAAGTTTAATACTCTTGTGGGCTTAGTCCAGCTTATTAGTAAAGTTCATAATCATCCATTCAAGTCCATCCGCTGGTCCAATTTCAATGCAATAAATGAACTAAGCTATATAATAAATGCTCCCAAAAACTATATGCAATTTAACTAATATTTTTTGTATAAGGACCGGAGTCGATCCCTAATTTTCTATACAATAGATACCTAATTGAATCGCCAAAATTTAGTTTTTAACATGTCTTTATTTATAATTATTGAATATGATTTTCTACAAAAAAAAAAAAAACAAAACAAAACTTCGATTAGGCTCACGAGCCTATCCAGCTGAGTATTAACAAGCTCTAGCTCATCTAGACAAAATGCTTGACTTTAAATTAGATGAGTTGATTTAGAATATTCATTGAGTCAACTGGACACTAATTCGGCTCAACTTGGTTTCACACATAGTAAGTACGATCCCCACCGTCAGACAAGCTACTGCTGTTCAATAAACTTATTCCACAAAGTGCATGGGGGATCCCATGCTCGATAAATAAGGACCCATTCGGTTTGGCTTTGAGGAAATGCTATTGGAAAAATGCAAATACCTTTAAGGTAAAGGGGTTTTCCGAAATGTTACACCGTTTAGTAAATTATAGCATTGAAAAGTAACTTAACATAAACACTGTTTAACAAAACTCACATTTGTAATTGGCTTTTGCTACTTTTTTTTTTTTTAAGTCTGAAAATCAAATCTGGTAGCCGGCTAACCGCTGGCCAACTGCCGGACAACCAAATCTGGCCATCGGATCGCTAGATCTAGCCGCCGAACCACCAGATCTAGCTACCGGACCACTAGATCTGGCGGCCTGAGGTCACAAAGGCTAGATCGGACGGCCAGATCTGGCCATCCAACCGCCAGATCTGGCGGCCTCAAGTTGCACGGACCTCAGGTGGCGTTGCGGATCGCACCACCCTAGGCAATGGTCACCAAGGACGTCGACCCCTAGGCGGCAGTGACGGCTGCCAAAGAAATCCAACTCTCAGACAGGAAAGACAGACGAACGGAGAAGATGAATAGTGACAACTTGCATTTCCAAAATACCCAATGCTCAAAGCACCTCAGGAGTTGCATTGGGCTTTCAGTATTGGTAATGCTGACATTTGCTCAACTAGACAAAATGCTTGACTCTAAATTAGATGAGTTGATTTAAAGTAGTCATTATGCCAACTGGATAATAATTCGGCTCGACTTGGTTTCACACATAGTAAGATTCCCACCGTCGGACAAGCTACTGCTGTTCAATAAACTTATTCCACAAAGTGCATGGGGGATCCCATGCTCGATAATTGGCTTTTGCTATTTATTTTTTTATTTTTAAATCTGAAAATCAAATCCAGTGGCCGGCCAACTGCCGGACGGCCAGATCTGGTTACCGAACTGCCAGATCTGGCGGCCTGAGGTTGCGAAGGCGAGATCTAGTGGCTTGAGGTTGCGGAGGCTAGATCTAGCATCCAAACCGCTAGATCTGGCCGCCGGACCACCAAATCGGGCAGCCTCAAGTCGCGCGGATCTCAGGCGGTGTCATCTGGGTTGCGCGGGCCAAGCAACGCCGCTTGGGTTGCAGGTCGCGCCACCCCCAAGCGGTGGTCACTGGGGACGTGCGACCCCCAGGCAGCGGTGGCAGCTACCATAGAAGGCCAACTCCCAAGCATGAAAGATAGACGAATGGGGAAGATGAACAGTGACAACTTGTATTTCCAAAATGCCCAATGCTCAAAGCACCTCAGGAGTTGCATTGGGCTTTTAGCATTGGGAATGCTGACATTTGCTCAATGAGCTTTCAAAAATGTCTCCCAAATGCATAAATCTAGGTCGACTTGACTTTAAGGTTTGATTCATTTAATGCCATGATGGGTGGTTTACAGATCATAGGGCAGCAAGAAAACAAAATAAGCGACCACGATCATGGACGTTCCAGGTGATTGCCACCCATTCCTTTTGCGACAGTAGCTTGTTCAGCTGTACTCGGGTTTGACTTGCGAGCGGCCATTGATTTTCTTCGGGGAATTTCGCTGATTTAATCTTTTCGGCCAACATATATGATGCGCTTTATAATGCTTATCATTAGCAACAAGTCGATTAGTATTGCACGGTAGACAAACACTCGGTTAACCGATTACTGTTTTGAACCTCGTTCCTTCTCTCTCTTTCAATCTGGTTTGGAAAGTCATCCTCCAAGTCAACCCTTAAAAAAACAAGAAAACTTCTTCACAGTGTGTTCCGAGTTAACCCTTATTGGAGGGAGAGCGAAGCTTGTTTGAGAAAATCTCTGATGAGGTGCTGCATAAAAGATGGGATGTGTCCTGATGTACCCGGAACTCACCATTTGGGTGGGTTACAATGAAAATTTAATGTGATCAAGGGCCTTTCCCTCCTTTAAATCAACTACTTTTCTGAATGTTGGATTAGTATATGCTTTTGAACGTGCAATTTATGTGAGTGGGACAGGACGAAGAACAATTGATATGGGCTCCATTTATTCGGTGGAAAATGAGTGAATCAAAAATCATTTTCCAAAAGATGATCATTTATATCACTTACAAAAATGAATGAATAATTTTTTTTATCGTCCACGGAAATATTTAGATATAAATTGTTGTCAATAATGAAAATATTTTTCAATGATTAATTATTTTAGGTGATATATGTGATTATTCTTAGAAATATGTTTTCTAAATTTATTCATTTTTCACTTAAACAAATGGAGTCATGATTATGATATCTTTTAATCTTTGCTATCTATAATTTTCTAATCACCGAGATTTAGGTTTAATTCAAAAATGGATATTTAATGATGATGAATGCATCTTTAATTTTAATCAAATAGCGATATCTAGGGCCCCTCGGAAGGAGGCATTCTTCGCCTTCCACCTGCGCCGTTGTTTTGACCAAGCCTGGCTGATTAATGTTATTCTAGTAGTTTTATTAATTTATAGCAATTTTGTCCTTGTCTATTCTGTATCCGTCAGTACCATAGGCGCGCGCGGTACGAGAAAGGAAGCAACACGCACAGGAATCGACAATAGGAATAAAGTAATAACATATGAACTGGTGAATAGTAGGAAGCATGGAAATTGGACGGCTAACCCTACTAATAGGCCTTTATAACCGGCATGACCGGCATCTTTGCTTGTTTTCAGAGATAATTTACTAGCCACTAATTTTGACTAGCGCACGAGTTCACGAGGGAGCTTCTAGGTAACACTCATTTTAGAGAAAAATAAAAGAAATTTTTAGATAACAGATCAATAATTTAACACCGCGCATGTGATGAATAGACGGGAGAAATATATAATAAAAGATCATGACATGTTTTATGACCATATTATCATACATTGCTCAAAGACAAATTCTACATAGTTAACTATAAATAAGAAATTTAATTGACTGACATATGTCATTTTGAATACTCTTATCACCCAAGATGCTGTAATTTTTACGGTAACTCTTTATCTTGATTTTAAAAAATAGAACCTAGTTGACCATAACGCACAAATTGACTAGGATAGAGGATTTCATTGCGCAAAATGAATGTTAAAGGACTAAATTGCACTAATGCTGAAACTTAGGAGACTGAAACCCGAGTACCAATGAAGACTAAATCTCTCTAAGTTAGGCAAGTACTGTATGGAAAAAGTATCCCCAAGATTCGAAAAAAGGATTGTAGAAAAGCATTTCCAAGGGCTTGCTTCCCTCGTTTTTCCTTCCCCCACATTTCGAGAAAAATTCGCTTGTTCACATTATTCATGTATTTATTTTACTAGTTCGGTGACAAGAAAAATTCTCTTGTTCACTTTATCCGGAGTTTTTGAACGTGGAGACATGGATGCGGAAAAGTGGTGCATAATGAGCCGGGAGAGAGAGGGAGGGCTAGAATTTGAATTCTATAAGAATAGGTCAAGGGAGCTTGCATTGTGAATGAACTCGGTATCAGATCTTTCTTTACTTTGATTCTCTTGGGTGTTTCAATGGCATATTCTAGAAAGATGACGATCCAGTTTCGCCAACTCAAGCACAAGCTTTTCCATACTTTTTCTCCTCCTCCTTTGTATCCAGGCCTCCTAAACAAGAGAACATCGCAATTCCAATTGCAGTCTCCTCCCATCTCTTTGCCCTCTTTCTTTCCACTCCACTACTCTTCTCTCAAACATAGCCTCACAGCCAGGCCACAACTCTTCTTCCCCCCTCCTCCGTCCCTCGGTGGGTTCACGATACATTCATCAGTTATAAACAGGCCGACACACGCAACTTCGTGAGCCACCTCCATGTCGCTCTCGAGCGGAACAAGATAAGGGCCTTTGTCGACTGCAGTCTGGAAAGAGGAGTAGAGATCGCACCGACAATCCTTGAGGCAATTGAGTGGTCGAGGAGTGCCATTGTGGTCATTTCTCAGACCATCGCCTCCTCGCCTTGGTGTCCGGAAGAGCTGGATAAGATCCTCGAGTGCAAGGAAAAGAAAGGCCAGCTGGTGTTCCTCATTTTCATGGACGTTGACCCCAGAGAGATGCGCGAGCAATCCGGACCATTCAAGCGGATTGGCCAAAGCAAGAAGGATTTTGGCAAGGAGAATGCTGACAAGGTCCGGAAGTGGAGAGACGCTCTCCGCAAAGCCGGCAATCTCACTGGCTGGCCTCTCGAAAACAGGTACTTTCTCTTCCTTTAAATGTTTCCTCAAGAGGATTCCTTAAATGCCCATTTCCTTCATGCAACATTTCCCTCGATTACTCTGACTCCCCTTGTTGAAAACAAACAAGTGGGTGAACTCCAAAGCATATGAGCTACTTATTCTGTATGAGGTTATCAGAAGCTCCATGCTTTCATTCGTTAGAATTAAAGAGAACCAAAATGGGCAAGTTCAGACAACTTCCACGGCCAACACAGGGTAAACCTAGCTGTGATGCAACCCTTCCCTTCACCACCAAAGCTCTCCACTATGGAATGATGAATCTGTCAAAGGCAAAAAAGAGAAAAAAAAAACGGTTGTTGTCAGTCTTTCTCTTGTCTGGACTAGGGTACCTGGCTAGGGTTCAAAAGAAAGTTCAGCCTCCAGTTTGTCGCTCTTCCCTCTTTTCATCGCCTGCTCTTAAAACTCCTTCTCTCTCTCTCTCTCTCTCTCTCTCTCTCTCAGACTCTGTCTCTGTACCTGTCTTTGTCTCTCTCTGTCTCTCTCTCCATTTTTCATAGTATTTCCTTTTTTGGCCAAGAAACTCTCTATAGAAGAACCTCTTTTTCGATGAGCATCAAGAATTTTTTCATCGACTGATTTCAATCCCTTTTCTCTTAATTTATTGCTTAAATGATTTGCCAAAAGATTTTCTCTTCTTTGTTACATATTCATTATATTTCGTACTAATACGCATCACCAAGAATTGCTATCTTTGGAATGTTGACCTCAAATTTAGCATAGTTTACTTTAGGGCAACATTCAACAAAAGAGCTTCCTGGGCGTTTGAAAAGTTAATTTTATCCCACGACTATATGGTACTTGTTGAAGAATAATTATTACTTCTTATTCCTCTTGTAATTGTTAAAAGTACTGATTGTATTACAAAGGAAAGTCGAAGATGAGAGAACACTGGGTCAAGCACAGGTCAACTTCTCACATGCCACTATATACTATTATAGCAGATTGGATATTGGATATTAAATTAGATTAGATGGGCGATACTCCTAAGGTCCAGAATATAATCTTCTTGATCTTTCATCCATCTTTATTAGCACGAATCACCAGAGTCACACCTTTCGTTATTGATAATTTGCAGACTTGAAGCTGAATTCATCCAATCCGTTGTGGAAAAAATCTCAAGAAGATTGAGTAGCTTAGGCACGAACCTGCTTGCTTTCCATCCAGTTGGGTTAGATTCTCAGCTGCAAGGCTTGTACTCATTACTCCAATTAGAGGCTGAGGATGTCCGAATCGTGGGAATTTCTGGCACTAGCGGAATAGGAAGGACTACACTTGTGCAAATTTTGTACCACCAAATTGCAAATCAGTTTGATCGTAGTTGTTTTCTGGGGAACGTGAAGAATATATCAAGCCAAGATGGCCTTGTCAAAATATAAAAGACCCTTTTGGGTGACATTTTCAGTGATGGAGTTTCAGAGTTTGGCGACGACATTCATGGAGCAATAAAATTCATAAGGCGTAAGTTTCACAAGAAGAGGGTTTTGTTGGTGTTTGATGACGTGGAAGGGTTGTTGGAGCCTCTGAGCAACCTAATCAAGGCAATGAACTTAGGCTTGGGAAGTAGAGTCATTTTGATCCCTCGACATGAAGAAACAATAATCGGTCTATCTGGGGATATCTATAAAGTAAGAGCGATGAATGATGATCAAGCTATTGAGCTTTTCAGTTGGAATGCATTCCAAGAAAGATATCCCAGAAGTGATTATGAGATGCTCTCAAATTGCCTCACTAGTGTTTCCAAAGGGCTTCCTTTAGTACTCATCGTGATGGGTTCTTTCTTGAATGGCAAAAGTGTCAAGGAATGGCAAGTAGCTTTTGACCGACTAAAAGAAATCCCTCATGGAAATGGTCATGAAATAATGAGGATTGTTATCGATGGCTTAGAGGCTAATGAGAGGACAATTTTCCTTGACATCGCATGCTTTCTTCATGGATATGACAAAGAAGAGATCATCAAGTCCTTGAGCCAATGTAGTATCCATGCCAATAGTGGAATTGAGATTCTGGCTCAAAAGTCGCTCATATACATTGACGAAAATAATAAAATATGAATGCATGATTTGCTTCAAGAAATGGGTAGACAAATTGTAATTCAAGAGTGTCCAACAAACCCTAGCAAGCGAAGCAGAATATGGTGCCATGAGGATGCTTTACAAGTAGTTAGGCAACATTCGGTAAGATTTAAGCATTAACCTAACAAGAAATTAATTTGAACATAAATGTATACCTTCTTTTTGTGGACTTCACGTTTACATGGTATAAAAAACTTTAGATTGCATAATTAGGCATATGCAATTTTTATTTTTGCCAATCAGAGTTTAAGCAAGAGACTAGGGTTTAGGATCTTTATTTCGTGATTTGTTAATTTTCTCCTTAAAATTGCAATTTGTATTGTTTAGTTGACAGTTGTCTAACCTAGTATAAATCCTCTCGGTTGTTCATCATAAGATGAGTACGTCTTCATTTAGAAACGGCGTGTGTTATCACGGTTGTTAGACTAGCACGGTTTTAATACAAATTTAAACCTTATTTTTAAAGTTAGACTTGTTTGTTGTTCTTTTGGAACGGTTTAGAAAATCTTCTTATTTTCAAGTGCTTTTGATATGCATAATTTTTTATTATTATTTGGCTTTAATAGGGAACGGATGCCATAGAAGGCATTAAACTAGACAAGGTTGATGTAGAAGACTTGATCATGAATGCAGACTCGTTCAAAAAGATGAAGAAGCTCAGGCTATTCATGATGGCCGATCATGTCCCTCATTGCGGACCGGCTGGACATCTATCGAAAAAGTTGTGGAAGCAGTTTGGCCGGAACAGAAATAGTATCTTCAAGTTTTGGGAGGCGCTGGTGAAGCAAGTTTCCAAGTTCTGGTCTCACATGGCATGAAGACCCCGATTCTTATCACCTTGGTGTTGGTCCATCTCAACCTTAGCCGAAAAGTATTCCTTGGATCGGTCCAAACTTGAGTCCGCACGTGGATCCAATAGATTTAGGCTAATGGGGTCCATTAGCTCAATTTAAATGTCTTGTCCTAAAGCTTGGCCCATTTACTTAATACAGGCCACCGCATCTCTCTCTCATTTTCTTTTGAAATTTGTTTACTTTTCGCCCTTGTACTTTCACTACTTTTGTAATCGAGTCCCTATACTTTCAATTTTTCTAATCAAACCCCTTCGACGTGAAATCCAACTAAATCTAATTGACATGGCTATTAGAAGATGCTGAAGCATGACGTGGAATTAATATTACCTACATAAACACCCACCGTGGATTGTGAGATGGTGGGATCATGAAAACAAATTGAAAGTGCACAGTCAAGTATCAATTGAAATGCACAAATAGCACCCTAATAATTGTTCCAAGAACATCAAAAACTTTATTGTTGTTGGGACCAAAATTTTCAGGTGTGAACCACTTAGGGTTTGGCTAATAGATTATTAAGCCTAGGGCTTTCCCAAGCCCATACCAATTCGCAACTTAAGTTTAAATTTCTTAACATGCAAATGAATTTAACCTAGGAATCGCCACTAATCAGTTTATGATAGGTCGATTAGATACCTAAGCAAAATAATTGGAGGATTATTTTACTCCTACAAACCAAAAATTGTGAGTTCGAGAACTTAGTTATGCTAGATTTCTCTAATGTCATTTCAGTACCTTTCTCTTTTATTTTGAAAAAAAAAAAGTTTGGTACTTTTCTCTTTTATTTTGAAAAAAAAGTTTGACAAGCAGCTTGAATTGATTTTAAATCTATTTCCCTAACATGTAAGATGATCAGGCATGTGCACAATCCACCAATTTAACACATAAGAAAGCAAATGAATAAATAAAATGCAAGGACTTACCTCGTAGCAACGAAAGCATCTGCGTTGTTAGCTCAGAATTCACATCAACAACCCTAAATATGATTTTTAATTAATACGCAATTTCTTTTTTTGTTTTCATGTATTCAATGAGAGTGATGCAATGCATGCTACTAATTTAATATAAAATTATATGACATGGCAACATGATCTATTTATATGACATAAAATGCAATCTATACTAAAAAATGAAATTGATTTCTTCTAAAAACATTTTTTTTTTTTTGTGTTTTTTTATATGAAATTCGAAATGTGAAAATTATCTAGTTAAATTAAGATTCTATCCCACTTATATTAAGGATTAGGTCAGGCTAAACCCTAATTTAAACCGAGATATTATCTTAACTTAGCAATCTCTAACCTAAGATGAAATTTATCTAAACTTATAATAAATTAGAAAATATTATCTAGAATTAAACTACGTGCAAAGAAATTCTAATATTTTCATTACTTTTGTTTTTTTTTTTATGAAAATTCGAAATTAAAATTGGCAAATAATTAAACATGCAATTTAATTTAGTGAAACGAAAATTTAACATCCTAAATTTATGTTTTTGGTATTTTTTTTTCAAAAAATTCGAAATAATAAATTTTCTATCCTAAATATGCAAAAACCCTAAAACAAGAAATAAACCTAATCTAACACACATTTTTGGATTTTTTTTTTTATGAAAGTGAAATTAACTTAAGCCACATGACGGCAAATCGGAATAAGATAAGATTGATATTCACAAAAATTGACAAACCATATTACGCATGAGATTGGGTTGGCCAATTTTAAGTAAACCGTGAATTGAATCTTGAGCATGAGATCAGATTGACGATTTTTTAGGCGATTGCGAGTTGAATTTCGGGCGCAAAATCGGACTGTCAATCCCAAATTTCAAAGGCAATTTCATGTTGGGCAATCTCAATCTCACACTAAGGAATAATTATGTTGAAAAAGAACAAGTAAAATAAATAAAATAAAATAAGGCAAATAAATAAAAGAAAAAGCACCTAAATTGATTTTTCTTTTTTTCTTTTTCACCCACGGCTTGGCAACTTTGTGGGGGAGTCACCTAGGGTGGGTCGTCGGTGTTCGGAGCTCTAGCAAGGACCAGCAACGGGTGGACCGGCGGAGACGGTGACTAGCAGCAAAGCAGGCCGACGGTGGGCTCCGGTGGCATCGGGCAGCAATAGAACGCGAAGGTGTGTCGAGTTGCGGTTGTTGAGGCGAAGGTCGACGGTTAAGCAGTGCCTCAGTAGTGGCGTTGATGCGGTGGCTCAGGCAATGACGATGGTGAAGACGCAGTGCAGAGGGTCATCAGGTGTTGGCTCTAGCAGAGGCGGTGGGCAACAACGTCGAGCACCGAGTTGAGCAAAGGCCGAAGGCGCAGCCCGGAGAAGATTTACTGGTGGAGCGACGATGGAGTAACGCGGGGGCGACAGAGCTGGGCTATGGATCTCGAGTTGTCGGATGAAGTGGCGACGATGGCATGAGAGCGAGGTGTAGGCGGAGGTGTAGCGACCGGTGGCGGTGAACGGGTGAGCTGCTGCAGCGTTGATGCTCATAGATTACCGGCAGAGGCGTTGCTAGTGCCATGGCCAGTGCAAGTTCTGAGGCTCGGCTGCTAGCCTTGGATGGGACTAAAATAGCGGTGATCGACGTGAGGATGGAAGGCGAAGGCGCGGTGGAGGCCCGGCTGCGAGCATCGGCAACTAGGCTGGTGGAGGCCGGCAAGGCAACGAAGATGGCTACGCGGGGGAAGACGAACCGTCTGCTTTTCCTCTCTCTTTTTTTCTCTCTCTTCAAGTCTCCTTCATGTCTCCTCACCTTTCTCTCTCTCGATCTACCGACCGGTCCCTTCCCCTTTCTCTCTTTTTTTTTCTATTTTTTTGTTGACTTTTCTTTTTCTTTTTTGAAAACCTAGAGAGCCCTTTTTTTTTTTTTGGTAACCCAGGGAACCTCGTAAGCCGATAGCTAGCGAGCAAATCCTGGGGGAGCAAACCCACCACCACAGTACTCCAGGTAAGAATCCCTAATGACATGACCTACCACCACAGTACTCCAGGTAAGAATCCATAATGACATGACCCACCACCACAGTACTCCAGGTAAGAATCCTTAATGACGCCTCTGAGATTCAAACTCCTTTCCTTCGTGAGGGGGAGAGAGCCAAGCCAGCTGTGCCGTTGCGAGCAGTGGTGAGAGCCCCTGTCTTTTTCGTACGTGATGTTTTTTTTTTTTTTTTTTTTTTTTTTTGTGACCCAAGAACCCCATACAACCAGCAACCGGTGAGTAAATTGGGATGACGCGTAAACGGGTGTGACATCCTGATTTTTCAATTCTATTTTCAATAAATTGAGACGAGCATTTCGTTGGCACACATATAGTTCTTTCCCTTGAGTCGGCCACTCATGTGAAAACTAGTCTATCAAGTGAAGCCGTTAAGAAGTTCTAATTCATCAGACTCGAGAATTTGAACAGGAAGCGATCTTTTGACCGAGCTAATCTGCAAGAGTTATTACGGCACAATTAAAAATTGATTAGAGATCAAAGATAGGTCGACTCGACAGAAACATGTGATCAAGTGTGGGTGATTCCACCAGATCGCACAATTCTTGTCGATTGGCACTAGACCGACTTTTCTGTCGATTGGGTACCCTGTGTTCGTATTTGAAACCTTGAGATTATCACGACAACCGAAAGTCACCAATGTTTCAAAAATGTATATTGTGGCTTAAGATGATTAACCACAGGTCAAATGCATGACAAATTTCTAAAGGCTTCCCAGTAGGTTGGGCTGCGCTAGTATCGTGCCAAAGTCAAATTAACCGTGAAATTGAGATCGAATTTAGAAATTGGAAGTCAGGGTGTGTCACAAATCATTTCAGGAATATTAACGCATCTTCGGAAGATTTTTCAAGTAAGCCGAGTTTTTTCAGCAAAATAATCAAATAATGGCTAATTTGGCTCGAGACATTAGTAGGCCCGCCTTTGGTCGCGTTTTTGAGACTTAAGTTGGTTCTGTGGACAAGTGAAGATGTGAATTGAAGTGTGGTGACATTGGATTAATTTTATCGACTTTAATTTGATTTAATTGGAGGAGAATCGAGTGGAATTAAAGAATTGGTTGTACAAAATTTTATGCCCCGGCGAAGGATGGAATTAGACCCATTGGAAGAGGTTGTGGAGGATTGGGTGAGTGGAAGATGATGTCATCTTAGGTCATGGTGGGCCATCTTTGTTGTACTAAAGAAAAAGAAAAAGAAAAAAAAAAGGAATGGTCTCATCTCTCTCTCTCTCTCCTTCCTCTCTCTCCTGTCTCCTCCCTTTCCCCCGTCACCTCTCTTCTCCATCTTTGCTGTGCGAAGACCAGAAAATGCAAAGAAGAAACCGGAGTAGCCCCTTCGCCCGCTCGCACGTCGCCAGCCGAAGCCCCTCGCCGTCGCAGCTCGCTGCCGTTCGACCGCTCGCCTGCTCGCCCGCTCACCAACTCACGCTGCTGCCTCAGTCGCACCTTCGTCCGCCCGAGCCTCTAGCTCGTCGTCCGGCATCCCGGCGGCTGCTCGATGCCGCCGCACTTCGCCGGAGTCTCCATCGCCGCCACACATCCTCGCCAGCCACTACCCGAGCTGCTGCCCCTCTCCCCCGCCGTTCCTCCACCCGATTAAGCTCGGATCTGCCCTCCTTTGGCCCCAAATCAACTAGAAAATGGGTATGGCAACGGGTGTTTGGCCCGTTTTTTCCGTCTTCCCGAGCCTAGATGCTTGGCTTGCTTTGAGGAAAGTTGTTCCCCTTGGCATCCCCGTCGTTTTGGTCCACTCGGCTCGCTAATTCGGTGAGTTTAGCTCACTAAATCTTGATTAGACAGTTAATGGTGCCCTAAGTGTGCTTAGTCTAAGTTAAGCAAGTTTAGGTGGATAGTTTAGTTTATTTAATTGTGATTTAGATTAAGAATTTTATTTAATTTAAAGTGTGTTTAATTAAGGTTAATAGAGTTATTTAATAATAAGCCTTGATGGGACATAATAGGGTTTTATTTTTGAATTATTTAATTGTTTCGAAATTTTCGAGTTTATAATATTATATTATATTCCAAAATTATTAAAATATTATTATTTATAAAAAATCATAAAAATTATTTTTGACCTCGATTGTTCAGAATTTCATGCCGATCTCTGCTGTGTATTTAGAATTTAAAATTGATGATTGATTGTGGTGAATTGAGTGTGATTGCAATAAATAGGGATTCTTTATAAAATCCCAAGAGTCGAAATTGATGAGAGATTGGCCATAAATTGCCACCTAATAAAGGTCGCACCCAATGGGGCCGTGAATTGCCACCTAATAAAGGTTGCGCCCAGTAGGGCCGTGAATTGCCACTTGATAAAGGTCACGCCCAGTGGGGCTGTGAATTGCCACCTGATAAAGGTCGCGCCTAACCAGGCTGTGATTTATTAGAGGTCATGCCCATCGGGTTGGGATCTACCACCTTTTAAAGGTTGTGCCGAGTGGGGCCGTGATGCCACTAATTCTAATTTTGCCGAGTTGGGCCGTGATTACCACTAAATGTTAAACTTACCTGTGGGGTCACGATTGAAAGCAGTGATTGAATAGTTATAATGACCGTATGATGATTTCGATGACATGTAATCAGCCGAGTCGATTGATCGCTGAGACGATCCAAGTGGTTGAATTGTTCTGATGATGTGATTGTGCCTCAATTGTTTGATTATCATAATTGCACGTGGTTGAACTATATAAACTGTGATAACTTGCAGATGAAGACTAATGCAAGGTAAGTCTTTGTGTGATGTGGCTAGGCCACCCGCGGCGTATTTTCTTTCTAATAGGGATTTAGGAGGTTGAACTTGCTGAGACATTGTCACATCCCGATTTAGGGATTACAATTTTAGGTCCTTGGTGGACGGAGCGGCTAGATGGCTTTAGTTAGCCTTGAGGAGTTGCAAAGGCGAAGTCATAAGGATTTGAGAACATGTCCTGCTAGTTGGTTTTAGGATAATTCCCATTTTGTCGAGCTGGTCTATTTTGTAGACAGTCTAGTGTTGTATTTAAACTCCTTTGTGTTTGTAAATGAGCGTTCAATATTGCAATTGATTGCCTGCTTTTCTATTCCAAATTAAATGTAGTCAGGGGATTTGTTTCGCTTCCGCATGCATAATAACATGAATGGGTTGGCGACGTATCCTGGGATGTCGCATATTTGATCGACCGCAGTGGGATGTGCACACACTCGGGGTTCGGGGCGTGACAATAGGAGAACCCCGTATAACCGACAGCCGGTGAGTAAATTGGGAGGACACGTAAACGGGAGAACCTCGTACAACCGGCAGCAGCTGAGTAAATTAGGAGAACACGTAACCCACCACCCTAGTGGCCAGTGAGTAAATTGAGAGGACACGTAAACGGGAGAACCCCGTACAACCAGTAGCCGATGAGTAAATTGGGAGGACATGTAACCCACCACCCTAGCGTCCCACTTAAGTTCCTAAGGTATCCCACTTAAGACCCAAGCAACCATGAGGAGATTCCAACTCCTCTCCTTCGTGAGGGGGAGAGAGCCCAAACCATGTGGCCATCAAGGCGGTGGTGTACGCAATGTCTTTTATAGGCCTAAAAATTGTATCTTCGTGAGATATTTTATTTCTCATTTTACTTATGCATAATCCCCTAAATATATCGTTGCACCCTACATGATATTCTCTTTTGTATTTTTCGCATATTCCATCCAAAAATTTCTTTTCTGCTCGAAAATATGTCCCTCAATGTATATTACCCGAATATGTGAAAAATCTCGCGCTCGTTGTCGGTCCAATAAAATAAAACAAAACAAAATAACATAAATGTTTCTAAACTATATGCCATGCGGTTTTTTTTTTTTTTTTTGGTTAACCCATTTTTTATGCAAAAATTTAGGTATCAACAATTGTAAAGTCCTAAGAGCTTGTTCAATTTTGAGTTCAATTTTTGACAAAAGGTTTTTGCACATTTTAAGAGAAAACTACTCAAAATCTACATTTTAAGCTTTTCCTAATTTTTAGAAAAATTAATATTTTTTTGGAATTTTTTTAAAGAATATTTATTTATTTATTTATTTATTTATTTATTTATTTAAATGGGGACTCGGGCCAAGCCCGGGCCCTGCCCAAACATGAGATTCGGCGGACTACAAGGTTTGGGCCGAGGACACAAAGACAAAGAAAGGAATGTGCTCGATGAAATAAACCCAAACAAGCCGAATTAAGCTCAATACTCACCAACCCTTGTAGTAAAAAAACGAAGCCCAAATTTGTCAAATTAACACTTCAGGCCCAAGGCTCACTAACTTAGTGACAGATAAAATAATAGAGATGTTTTTCGTTTTTTATGTCCGTGTAATAGAACTGCATAGTTAGTAATTAAAACCAAAATACATCGCATCAAATAACGAATTATTAAACGGACGTTAATCAATATATTAAGATCATCAAAAGAGTTGGTGAGCTAATCCATGGAGCCATTAATTTTTCAAATGCAACAATACAAGGAGAAAAAAAAATACTAAAAATGAATGCCAACACAGGTCAAGTATGGATTATGAAATTTTCATCATAATAATTGAGTCATTAACGAGTTAAATGGGTTAATTTGACTTGAACCTAATTTGACCCGATCCAAATCCACCCATTTCACAGCCATAGATCCAATGATGCGACGGTAGGGGCAACCCACAAGTGGGGACTACTGATTGCAGCCGTGGGAAACTTGTCGCCACCAGTATCTACCTTTTTCTCCTTTTATTTATTCATTTTATCGATTTTAATGACAAGCTATAAAAAAAGAAGTCATGATAATTAGAGTTTTTTTTTTTTGGGTGACCGAATGATAATTAGAGTTAATACCACAAAAAACCTCAAATTGACACATCTATAACAAATTTATCTTTTATTAACTTTCTTTAAATTTTACCGTTAAATTGTTACATTGAATATTATGTAGCAATTGATGGATGTACTAGTTTATAGTTTTTTCATCTGTTTGTCATAGTATCAGTTTATAGTTTTTCATAGTATTAATCCAATTTAATATGATGATAAGTTTGTTACAAATGTATTAGTTTGTTAATGTCATTTTCCCATTTTGATCATGACCCACGACCTCAATCCACTTTGATATTTTAAATGGAGTTGGCTGACTTGTCAATCTCTGGCATTTATGGGGCAACGATGATGCATTGATACCGCCATGTCCAAATTGATTTTGACTTGAAAAAACATCATTTTTAGTTTATAAACTTTGATCTAATATATAATATGGTCTTTGACCTTTAACCCAATATATAATATTATCCCAAAACTCTTAAATTGTTTAATATGATCCGTGGGCTTTTCATACATATTTAATTTAATCGCTGAATTATAAGTAAATGTTCAGTGTTGTTCTTGAACTTGAATGAATGGAATGATAATATTAAATATTTTCACATAGTTCAAGGACCAAATAGAATATTTACAAAAAATTTAGAGATGACATTATATAAATTAAAAGATTAAGAACCATATTATATATTACGAAAAATTTTAGAAACTTCCTTGAATAAATTAAAATTTTAGAGATTGGGTTTAAAGTTAGTGGCTTTATCATTATCCCTTTTGATTTCTTCCATTTAATCTTCAGGTTTTTTTGCCGTACTATACACATATTGTCCGATTTGGATATTAAATCCTCACGGTTTTGTTCCTCTCGGGGCAACTCATACTACTCCAAGAAAACGCATATATATAGTTAGAGGGACCCAAGCCTTATAAGCTAGCCCAGAATTCCCTCTCTTAGCGATGTGGGATAAGAGACGCACCCCCTTCCTGCACATGTCCGGGGACCGAGGTGCAAACGCATTGCCATCCTTCCAAGGACTGAGGCCTGAACGCATCACCATCCCTCTTCCCTGCACACCAACACCTGGGCCATCACACTCTCCCCCCCCCACCCCCACCCCCTTTTGCCTGGGCCGTTAGGCTTAGCCCCACATACGGTTGGGAGTCGACTCTAATACCACTTGTAACATTCGAGTCTCTACGCGCACTGTCACCTAGGCGACCACACTCTCCCCCCCTTTCGCCCGGGCCGTCACACTCAGCCCCACATATGGTTGGGAGTCGACTATGATACCACTTGTAACATTTGGGTCTCTACTGTACCGTTTTGGACATTAAGTCCTCACGGTTTTATTCCTTTAGGGGCAGCCCATACTACCCCAAGAAAATGCGTATGTATAGTTAGAGGGACCCAAACCTTATAAACTAGCCCATGACTCCCTCCCTAGGCAATGTGGGACAAGAGACGTGCCCCCTTCCTGTGCACGTTCGGGGACCGAGGTGCGGATGCATCTCCATCCCTCCTTTCCACGCACTGTCACCTGGGCCGTCACATAGATAGTTGGAGTCGATGTTGGAAACCACACAAATCCTTTCGTTAGATTTCTAATCAGTTAGGTGGCTTTTTAGGACGATTTTGATATTTTTGACTTTCAATGAATTAGCTTTCTTCTTCTTCTTCTTCTTCTTCTTTTTTTTTTTTTTGTAATTTTTTAGGATCCCGAACTTTTAGGAGGAAAACGACATTGATAGTTTTTGGGAAATTTTATGATCCATCTGACATGGATCTCAAAATATTTTAGAGGTTTTATCTTCTCATCCAATATGCAAATGAAAATTATTAATTTAAATTGTTATGTCCGCTGTACTTTGGTCTATGTCTTTAACAAGAATCGAAATACTCGAAAATTGGGAAGAAATAAAAGGAAAACTCTACCCCTCGCATGAAGAGAGAAGAGGGGGTGAAGGCGGGCACCACCATCGAGCCACCAATAGGTAACAGGGGTGGCTGGGCCGTTACGATATGAGGATAGTGTGGTGTAGCCGCAATCGCGGCACAAGGCATAAGCAATTTTTTTTTTTTATCGTAATTAGACATTTCATTTAAGTAACGCTGAAAAACAACCCACTTGTACCGTGTCCGAAAGCAGTAAATTAAACAAAGCTAGGGGAGGGGGAAATACATCAGCGAAAGACAGGGACCCGCGAGAATGGGCCTTGGCAGCCCGGTCCACAGGTGCATTTGTCTCGCGTCTGGTAAACCTAATGAGAAGACGAGAGAAACTGGAGAGTAAGGTGGTCGTTTCCACTAGCAGCAAGCGGCTCTCCCATGGTGTCTTCTGAGGGTCGTGCACGGCGTCAACCACTTGGAGACAGTCCGTCTCAATGATGAGGGGCTCATCAGACTTCCCGATCTGTAGAAAATGGCGCAACGCTATATTCAAAGCTTAGACTTCGATCTGCAAAGCAGAATTTGCTGTGGCTACACAGGTGAAACCTTCTTGCATAGAACCAGTATGATCACGACAGATATATGCAGTTGATCTTGAGATATTAACACTTCTGAAGGCTCCATCTATGTTGATTTTTAATGTACCAGGATCAGGGGGCCTCCACAGAGATCCTGGAGCCGAGCGAGGGGGGATGGATCCTGTTATGGTGGACTGCAGATGCTTCGCCAAGTTTGAGGTAGCCCAAGGCATAAGCAATTTGATTTGATGATTTGGAGTATCAATAGAATTTTTAAGCACATCATTGTTAGCATGTCGAGTCGCCTCAATCAATGATTCTCGTCATGGTTGGATGTGCGACAAACTAACACAATATGGCCTCTCGCAGACTTCGAAGCATAGGCAATATTTCTGGCACAAACTTGGATAAATATGGGGCGCCACCGCTGCCTGGGCAGGGTCTTGGATTTGGGTCCTGGAGCTAGGATTTCCGTTGTGGATGGTCACCGTGCAATTCAATTGCACAATTTGAGCGAGAGCAATGATCAGATTGTCGTACTTTTATACTCGGGATGGATGAACACCTCGTTGATTTGGCCTCTGATTTTGATGGATCGGCTTTGGCTAATGCTAGCGATTTGATGAGTGATGAGGCCTCGGCAAGCGAAGAGGAAAACGACAGCGATAGCGAGGAAGAGAAGGAAAGTGGGAGTGGCTCTACACGAAGAAAATGCAGTCGGCCCAAGCGGATAGCATGTGACATACGTACGGAGTAGAATAGTTGAATTCTTAGTGTTGATTTATATAGAGTCACTTGATGCATGGCACGGTTCATTTCTTAGTGTTTAATTATTTTATTTCGTCCTGTCGTTATCATTCATGCTCATGAATTTGTGTAATTTTGAAAAATAATTTCATAACTTTATATTAAAAAATTAATGAAAAAGTAGTACCTCGTTGCCAATTATTAATAGCCAAAACTTGACAAAGGAATTATTCATTCAAAAATGGAAATGGACTGTTTTATTGTCAAGGGAGAAAACTAAGGCAAGTGTTAGGTTTCACCGATAGGAAATTGCCAAAATAAATTATGGAAGATCAAGGAAAAGACAGAGTTATCGTATAAAATATGCTTGGCTGAGATAGTAGCTGTCTTCCCCTTGAGATTGAGATTAAACCAGCCGGCTGGGAAGCAACGTTCACACCAAACAGTTCAGCTTGGCTGAGATTTTGTCCGTAAGGTCCTCGATCACTTCAGCTTCAGTTTTATCCAAAACTGTGGCCACCAAAAGGCATGCCTGGTCATTAGTGCTAGTCGACACCAAGAAAATATCAAGGGGGTCAAAATTTTTCAATCGTACAAATAAGTTTTGCAAGGTAACATATTTTGGCCATGGGTGAAGATCATCTAATCCACACTCGAATCTCTATCACTTCTTCACCGAACTAGTTTTGGCATGTGTTCGTTTTTATCTTTTCTCTGCCACAAATGACGATTCTCTCTCTCCCTAGCCCAAGGTTACAAGCCATAACCATCATACTAGATGCTTATATTATGGGCGATGGACTAAACAAAACTTCAAGGAATAGAGATGTGGACTAAGATCAATATGCATATTAATTTGGTCAAAAGTTCACTTTTCTTAAGACCAGAAAATTTAATGACTCTCCTATTTGTCTCTATACCTTTGAAAAACAAATGTAAAAATTTTAAAAGAAAAAAACATTTAATCTAAAAAGGATGAAGTGTGGCTTGGGTACCATTAATGCGAGCAAAATATTAATAATTCATAAGTACATATCGGAACAAACATACCTCCAAACATAGATTTCCAAGAGTAAAGCTTAGACGAAGCAACCATAAGTCCACTTCAATGACATTTTTAATTGTAGAAGTACGAGAACATAATCAACTCTTAATGTGGTAGTTGATGTCATTAAGCCTATATCTTATAGAACTTTAGGAAGGATTAAATTGATGGAGAATCACTTAATATATTGATTCCTACTGCTGTATATCAATGTCTACGTGAAGAGATTCCACATTTAAAAGTAAGTTTTGTGGACCAAATGACCACATTACGTGGCCTCATGCAGATATACCAATGTCAAAGTGAAGAGATTCCACTTTTCCATACTGCGATGGCACTCTTTGACCGCTCAACTGCTTCATTGATTGCTGGCCGGAACGGTACTCCTCCATCCAGTGTAAAATCAACAAACGTTCTCATTTCTCTCCTCTCAAGAGTGCTCTTGAGATGGCTCATGGTGTGGAGCATGTCCTCCTGCTCGTAACTAATGAATACGTCGTATGCCCTTGGAGGACGCTGACCTGCACAATGGGGAATAAAATGTTTGAGAGCAGAAGACAGGTATGGAGGAGGGGATTAAGAATTTGATAAAAAGGCTTATCGAAATATTAAAAACAAGATAAGATAATAAAAAAATTTGTACTTCATCCTCAACCAGGTACCAATCACATATATTTTGCATTCAAAAACATGTCCAAATCCAACAAACAGAAAAAGAAACTGATGAGGAGGAAAGAGACCCTCGCAGACTGCCAAACCTAATTTGACTTAACAAAACAATTTCCCATTGAATCCACCCAAAAGATAAATTCGATGTTCATCAGAACACATCCCATATTGTTATATACCACCCCATCAACTCCAACAACCATGCTGAGTGATGTCTCCTCTCTCTCCATGTGAATTCGAACAGCCCCCAGCTTCTCAACTTCAAATTCTCTAAAAATTGGGTTGACACATATGCATTAGGAGGTTCACTGTTGTTAACTTGAAGCACATTTTAATGACATTTTTTTTATAAAAAAAAAAAATTAACCCGAAGGATATGACTTTCCAAGCCAGATTGAAAGAGAGAAGAAATGGCAATTCAAAAATAATAATTGGTTAACCAATTGTTTTGTACCATGCAAATAATGGACTTGTTGCTAGAACCACCTTTGTGAGTTCAATAAGGGTTAACATGGAGCACAAGCCGGCCCCAAATTGTGACATCCCGATTTTCCAATTCTATTTTCAGTAAAATGAGATGGGCATTTCATCTATGTGCATATAGTTCTTTTCTCTGAGTTGGCTACTCACGAGAAGACTAGTCTATCAGGTGAAGCCGTTAAGGGATTTTAACATATCAGACTTGAGAATTTGACCAAGAAACGACTTTTCGATCGAGCTAATTTGCAAGGGTCATTACGGTATAGTTAAAAATCGATTAAAAATCGGAGATAGGTCGACTCGACAAAGGCATGTGATCAAGTGATTGCACAATTCTTGTCGATCAGCACTAGATTGATCTTTCTGTCATTTTAGTACCATGTGTCTGTATTTGAAACCTTGAGATTCTCACGATAACCAAGAGTCGACAATGTGTTGAAAATATATATTGTGACTTGAAAATGATCAACCACAGGTCAAATGTACAAAAATTTCCTAAAAGCTACCTAGTAGATTAGGACGCACTAAAATCACACCAGAATAAAATTAACCGTGAAATTGAAACCGAATTTAGAAATTGGAAGTCCTGTCATGTCACAAATCATTTTAGGAACATCGACTCGTCTTCATAAGATTTTTCTACAAACAGAGTTTTTCAGCGAAAAATCAAAGTATGGTTATTTTGGTTCGGGAAATTTGGCAAGCCTGCTTTTGGTTGTACTTTTGGGATCCAAGATGGTTCTATGGTCAAGGAAAAATGTGAATTGAAGTGTGGTGACATTAGATAAATTTATGGACTTCAATTTGGCTCAATTGGAAGGGGATTAAATGAAATTGAAAGAATTTGGTGCACAAATGTTAAAAGTCGTATGCCATGGGGGATGAGGCAATTTGGACCTATTGGAAGATTGTCAAGGAAGATTTGAGGTGAGTGGATGGTGATGTCATGTGAGGTAATGGTGGGGCCAAGTTGGAGGGGGTTTTGACAAGTGTAAGAAGCCCATTGGCTGACCAAAAGGGGCCCTCACATCAACTTCTTCTCCTTCCTCAAATCAAGGCTTTTCCTTGGGAGTTGGATGGAAAAGCTAAGCAGAAACCAGGGCAGACGGCAGCTCCTTCGACCACTCGTCCGTTCGCACGCTGGAGTCCCTCGCCGTCATCGTTTGTCCACACATGCTACTCCGCTCTCCAACTCCCTGCTCCACTCCTTCCGTCGCTGTTCTGTCATCCTGTTCGCCATCTAGCACCATCGTCCGTTTGTCCAGGCTGCATCTCAATCCCTTCGCTGTCACTTGAGTCGTCGTGGTGGTCGTCTAGCTTGCTGGAGAGCCACCGCGAGCCAGCAGAAGCCAGCTTGCGTCAACTGCTATTCCGCACATCCCCGATCGTCCAAGCCGTTGTCCAGCTGCTGCTACTTGTCATCGCCAACGTCGCCGGAGGTCCCGCCTGGCTCGCCGGAGCCACCGTCTCCACCGCCTAAGCTACCACTGTCCATCCCTACTGTTTTTGCACCCAACCAACCACCGAGCAACCTTCCCCTGATCAGATTAGTAGCCAAGTTCCAACAAGGCCATGGAAGCTTCAAGGCCCATTTTAGGTGTCTTCCCAACCTCCATTGGTGTTGTCGTGGGCAAGTATATCGCTCACCTTCACGTCCTCTTCGCAGTGAACTCAACAGCGTGCAATTCCAATGAGTTTAGCCTCTAAACCTTGATTAGAAAATTAATGATGCTTTAAGGATGCTTAGTTTAAATTAAGTAAGATTAGGTGGTTATATTAGTTTAGTTAAGTGTGGATTAGATTAAATGGTGTGATTAATTTAATGTATGATTAATTAAGGCTAAGTGGATGTTTAGATTAGTGTAATCTTGTTTAGTCCTTAATTGATTATTTTAGATTAATTAATTATTCCGAATTTATTTAATTATTTAATAAAAATATATTATATAATATTAATAAAATATTATTATTTTATTAAATTTCGAAATAAATTTAATTATTTATTATTTTTCA
The DNA here is from genome assembly GCA_017140255.1 of Eucalyptus paniculata subsp. matutina. Classification (NCBI taxonomy): domain Eukaryota; kingdom Viridiplantae; phylum Streptophyta; class Magnoliopsida; order Myrtales; family Myrtaceae; genus Eucalyptus; species Eucalyptus paniculata. The sequence goes on along the minus strand of CM029441.1, from coordinate 19,586,171 downwards.
GAAATTTTTCTAGGATCTTAAATTGTCAGAATTTTGTGTTGATCGCTGCTATATATTCAGATTATGAATTTGATGGGTGGATATTGCAAATTGAGTGTTGATTGTAAAAAATATGGACTTTATTCATAAAATCACGGGTGTCGGGTTTGACACCAAAATTGGATTTTAAGAATTATATTAAATGGTGGGGTCTGAAAAAGTAAGATATTAGTTTTCTGGTTCGAAATTAACGTGTCCCCACACATGTGAATAATTTCTTGAACATTTTGAATATGAAGAAAAGGGGCTAGGATCACTAATTTAGATGGAAGCCTTAAGTGAAATGCAAAGTGTCTTAGGTCGAGTATGAATTTTTTGTATGTTAATTAAGAGGAAATTGCCATGAGCTATTGAGCCAGACTTGCCCTTATATGGGATGCCCCATATAATGAATGTGGGTCGCAGTAGATTCTGGGCCCATGCTCATTTGGGAACGCCATCGATATAAATGACAAAGTCGTGCTCCAAGATGGGGAGACGATGCCTAGCTAAATGCTAGTAGATAGCTGAATTGAGAATAGGCTATGTTCATATATGGCAGTGAATAAAAATTGGATTGTTTGCTATGGTTGTTGATTATGCGAAAGTGATTGCGCTCTAGTTGTTTGAGTTCTTATTACTATTTGTGATTGAGTGATATGAACTGTATTAACCTGCAAGAAAGAAATAATGCGAGATAAGTCTTCTGTGTGATGTGGTTAGGCCACCTTGAGTGTATTTTTCTTTCTAATAAGGGTTTAAGGGGTGAACTTGTTGAGACAATGTCTCACCCCGTTGTGGGTCGAATCTTTTCAGGACCATAAATGGCAATACCTCTGGAGCAATATGGTATTTCCGTGCAGATTACCGAGCAAGTGCATAGTTTTCCCAATCCTGGAAGTCATTGGATCTATGAGCTTGTTAGGACCATAGTCTGGATTGAGGAGGCCATGTTTGTCAGGGTGCAACATCGATATAGAGCGTGGTTTTGCTTTTGAGTCAATGGTTTCTGTGACATCCTGAAATTCGACCCCGTTTCGATAAAGTGAAATGGGCATTTCATCGACGTGCCTATGGCCCTTTTTCTCTGAGCCGATCACTCACGAGTTAACTAACCTATTGAGTGAAGCCGTTAAGGGATGTATCTACAGTAAAATCCCTAAAAGCTACCTAATTAGTTGGATTGGGCTAAAATTACGTCTAATCGATTTTTAATCAAGAAATTGAACTCGATTTCGAGAATCAAATTTTAAGCGCGTCATAATTCTTATTTTTAGGATCCTGTCTCATCGTCCGTCAAATTGTTGACGAGTCCGAAATTTCAATAAAGAAATTATCGGAAGAAAAATTGAAGACCGAAAGGAATTAAAAAGGGAAAGAGAAAAGTATTTTTATTTTATTTTTCTCTCTCTCCCTCCCTCTTCTTTTCTGTCTTTTCTCTCTCTCTCCTCTCCCCTTTCCCCCCCTCGTGTGAATTCTTTTCCCCCCACTGAACACACCCTTGCCAAGTTCAATTTTGCTTTCTCTTCTCTCTCCTCTTTGACTAGTCAAAACTTCTCTCTCTTATCTCTTCTTCTCTCTCCTCTCTCATCTCCCTCATCCCACGTGACCGAACACTTCTTCCCCTCCTTCTTTTCTTCTTCGTGGAACCAGTGAGCTGAGGAAGAACAGAAGCTGCAGCTCGCCGTCGCTGCTCCATCGCCGCCCGTCCCATCGCCGCACCGCACGCCCGCAACGCCCGCCCAGGCAAAGCCGCGCGTTCCGCCGGCCATCCCTCGCGCCAGGAGTCCTCCTTCGCACGATCCAGCTGCTGCCCAGCTGTCGTTCCACCCCATCCGGCCAGCTCCAGCCACCGCCCAGCTCCGCCCGGCGTCCCCGACGTCTCCCTCGCCCTCTGCCGGCCTCCCCTCGTCACCCTAGCCGCCGAATTAGCTCCGGCAAGCCTTGAACCGCAATCAACGAAATGGGTTTCCAGCTGGTTCGGGCCCACTTTTGGGCCGTTTCCGGGCCCCGAACCCAAGTCGTGCTTTGGGAAGAATCGTTCCTTGCGTCGCCCCCGTCGGATTGATTCGATTTGCACGCGATTTGGTGAGTAATCTCACTAATCCCAGATTAGTTGGCTAATTATGCTTAAGGTTGGTTTAGTTTTAATTAATTGTGTTTAGGTTGTTAGATTATAATAAATTAGCAATTATTAGTCAATTGTGATGCGATTTAGATAAATTGACTGCGCAATTAGCAAGTAGGCGTGGTCTACTAATTATTGGAAGTATCTCGGAAATTTTCTGACCCCTAATCGGGCTTCAATTAGGCTTTTCGGGCCTAAGCGGAATTTTTAGTATTTAAATATTAATTTTCGGAATTAAATTAAATAATTATTTATTTTCCGAAAATTCAACTAGGATGGCTCAGAACTGAAATATTATGTTGATGACCGTGGTGAAGTTCGTTTATTTAATCGGGCTTTATTTTGAGCTAAATTGAATTTTTAATATTAATTATTTAATTTTCGAAATTAATTAATTATTTATTTATTTTTCGAAAATTCAACTGGGATGGCCCGTGACCGGAAATTTATACTGGTGACCATGGTGCAGTTCGTTTATTTAATTGGGCCTTCTTTTGAGCTAAACGGAATTTTTAATATTTAATAATTAATTTTCGATATTAATTAATTATTTATTTATTTATTTTTCGGAAATTAAGATTGAGATGGTCGATAGCCGAAATCTTGTGCTGATCGTCGTGGCGTAGTCCGTTTATTTAATTGAGCTTTAATTTGTGCTGAATTGATTTAATTGTGGATTTTTAAGATATGTTCCTAAATTGACTATTTGGGTAAATTGAGTATGAATTAAGGTTGTGGATAATTACTTTAGAAATGGGATGAATCATCATGAAAGGCACGTGGCTCGGTGAATAGTACATCATCTTGGAGAATGCACGTGGCTCGGTGATTTGATATATCGCTTCGGAGAATGCACGTGGCTCGATGATTAGTACATCGCCTTGGAGAATGCACGGGACTTGATGATTAGATATGTCACCTCGGAGAATGCACATGGCTCGGTGACGAAGTATGTTGCCTTGGAGAATGCATGTGGCTCGGTGATTGGTTCTATCAATTAGGACTGAATAGCAATATATTATCAGCTTTGGGTGAGCATATGGTATACTATATCGGCCTTCGGGCAATATGTCAACTTTGGATGAGCAGTATACCGGTATACTATATTGACCTACGGGCGATATGTCAGCTTTGGGTGAGCAGTATACCTTATTATTAGCTTTGGGTGAGCTATGCTATCTATTTATCAGCTTTGGGTGAGCATATGGTGTACTATATCGGCCTTCGGGCAATATGTTAGCTTTAGGTGAGCAGTATACCGGTGTACTATATCGACCTACGGGTGATATGTCAGCTTTGGGTGAGCAGTATACCTTATTATTAGCTTTGAGTGAGCTATGTTATCTATTTATCAACTTTGGGTGAGCAATCCTGATTTGATAGGACTTCATAGATAGTATTGAATATGCCGACCGAGCATGGGTCGTGATGTCATGTAATCGACTAGGTCGATTGATCATTGCTTTGATTTAATGTGATGAATTGATTGACTAATTGGAAATGACCGTGAGTTGTCTCGTTGGCATAGAATCGACTAGGTTGATTTGATCGATACTTCGATCTGTGATTTGATTGATTGTGCATTGAAATATTTGAAGTATCTGTATATAACCTAGAATTGCAGGTTGAGATTGATGCCAAGGTATGTCTTCTGCCCCGTGCATGTTTAGGCAGCCTATAGTATAATAGTTTACTAATCGGGCTTAGTGAGGTAGAACTCGCTGAGACGTAGTCTCATCCCGGTTTGGGGAAAAACATTTCAGGACCTCGATGAGGAGCTGAGGAGGAGGAGTCTGAGAAGGAGAACTCAAAGGTGAAACCTGAGGAGAATGATTTTTGAAAGAAGAAGATAATATTGAGAGGAGTCTTAAATATGATCCAGATGGACTGAGATTCTATCTTCTTTTGAGATTTTTAATTTGATGTGAATAGAAATAGAGTAAAAAGTTGTGAAGTACTCTGGTTTGTGTTTTGTATAAAAAGTTTGGTTATAAGTTTCAATATGAAAAATATGGCCCTGCTTTTCTATCCCATTGTTTTATTGTATGGGGATTTATAATTGCTTCCGCATGTGCTTAATAAAAGAAAAGGTCGGCGATATATACTCCTGGGATATCGCATATTAAAATCAACCAAGAGAAAGATGTATGCGTGCCCTAGGATCGGGGCGTGACAGTTTCAAAATTGGTCCTCTTAGTGGTTTTGACATTCCACTTGCTGTGATGGAGGCCATCCTAGGTGAGGGCGTAGTTGACCCTCCTAGTGGTAGGGTGGAGGACCCATTGTCTCCAGAGGTTGATCAGTCAGAAGTGGGATCGACGAACGAGTCTGACTAGTGGTCATAGGATTGTTCCTTCTTTTCGGTGGACTGGTCTTTTTGTAGACTGACCAGTTTTGGTGTATGTAAACTCTGGTGTGATTATTAGGGGTGTGCAACTGGAGCGGGTTTACCCAGTTCCCGATTTGGCCCACCCAAAAAATAAGGTTAGGAACTAGTTCCGGTTGAAACCAGTCTGGGAACCGGTTCCCAAAATTCAGACCCTGTTTGAATTGGTCTAGGAACCAGTTCCGAGGGATTACCCACCCGGAAATTGGATCGACCAGACCGGTTCGGGAATTGAGAACCGGTTTTTAAGGCAACCCAAAAGTCCAAAAGGACCAAAACCCTAATTTGTTCTCAGTGTTTTCCTCCCCGACTATTTCTTTCTTTACCCCTCAAACCCATAGACTTCACAGTTCATAGTGTTTTCCTTCATCGCGCCATCGCTAGATCCAGCTCCCCGTCATGTTGCTTCCTCATTTGCGTTCATCTACCTTCATCTGCTTCCTCGTCGCGCCATCGCTAGCTCCTCGTTGCGCCATCGCCAGCTCCCCGTCGCTCTATTTCATCCATCGCCGACTTCCTCATCCTCTCTCCCACCTTCGCCTGCTCTCGATTCGCGATCTGAGGATCATGGGTGTGGTGAGGTCCAAGCTCAAGAAGGCCCTCGGCGACCAGTTCCCCGAGGGCGAGCACTACTTCGGCCTCGAGAACTTCAGCAACACCTGCTATTGCAACAGTGTCTTGCATGTCTAGTTGTTGTTTTCCCTCCCCCTCTATCTTTCTTCTCCCTCAATTTGATGATGGCTGCTGCTGTCGCTGCCTCGACGGATGATGATAATGATGATGTTGGAATCGGGTTGTTTGGGGTCGATTATGAAATGGGTTTTGTTTCGTTTTTGTTGATTTGGGTATGGTTTGACTTTCTTTGTTTGCAAAGTCGATTGCTTGTGGGGAGGTTCTTTTTATGTTGCAGAGATATGAAGGGTGGTCGTAGAGTTAATTGCTGGTTAGGATGGAATTTGAAAGCTGTGCTTGTGGTGGTATTACATAATCCACCTAATCATTTGGCTCTTCTGATGGTTGGATGATCACCCTATTGGAAATTTTTCAGGAGACAGCCGCGTGTTGTTCTGTTTGGTCATTTGATGTGCATTCCGCAAGTTATCTATCGTGGGGAAGTAGATTTGGGGGGGGGGTGTTCATTAGATTACGACAAACTTTTGTTGTGGAGTTTGATCATTAGATTTTCTAAATTTTCGTTGACAGTGATTTTGCTTATGTTGTTTTGCCGATTCCTGGGCAGACCCTCTATTTTTGCGTGCCCTTTCGAGACTAGCTGCTTGATTACTATGCAAATGACAAAAACATTGGAGATGAAGATAACCTATTAGCATGCCTTGCAGACCTATTTACGTAATTGTGAAATTTTCCTAGCTTTATTTTCTTACCAGTTGCATTGCTGTAGTTTTATTAGGGTAATTGTCTGTTCTGCTATTGGTGTACATTTAAAACTTCTGTGTTGCTATTGGTGCTCAGACAGTGATCGATTGTGTATGTGCTGTGCTAATCACTTATGGATATAGTTTTACTTTGTGGTATTTTTTTTTATGCAAAACAGGTTCCAATATAAAGAGGGTTAACCCGGTTCCCAGACTAGAAAAACAGGGTGGGTCTGGTACAGGGTCTAATGCAAACAGGGTCAGGTACAGAGTCCAAAAAAAGGAAACCGATTATAATAGGGTCGGGTACATGATCCAAGTCTGGACCCTACCCACCCCGGACCCGATCATCCCTAGTGATTATCTATGAAAGTATGTTTGGTTGTGAATGAGTTGGTTTCCTGCTTTCCTATCCTGTAAGTCTTGTCAGGGGTTTTATAATACGTTCTGCATGTGCATATAAAATGAATGGGGTCGGCAACACTACTTGGGAATGTCGCATTTGCATGACCATGGCGGATTGTTTGCGCACTCGGGGTTCGGGCGTGACACAAATGATTACTCACTCTTTTTGTAGGGTCACAAAGGGTCACGTTTAAAAAAAAATATGTTCCCCGATAGATTGCCAAGATAACCTTCTGGCTTTTGCTCATAACATTGAGACTATAGTATTCATCCAATATTGATAATCATTCCCTTGATAGCTTTTTCAATAAATTTCAATGAAAAACTAAACTAAATAAGTCTAAGAACTTTACCATGCAATCGAGTTTGTGCCAGCAGTAGGGCATGATGACAATTCTTGCCTACGCCATGGTATCTACATGCAAAGCTGAATACACTCAACTGGTTTCTTATCTTGGCAAGGAAGGCAGAAAATATAAAAACCAAGAAATTCTTTTAAGTTACTACATCTAACCAGAGGTTGTACGTCAATGTAAATGTTAGAAGTCAGAAGGTAAGAGGATAAACTTGAAATTTACCATGAACCCCTCAACACCAAACTTCAGAATTAGGTTATAGTTTGAGAGTATAGCCATAGATTGTGGGGCAACCTATCAGTAAAAACTGCAGCATCAGAAAATATATCAAAAATGAATGAAGGGAAACGAAAATGTAAACTGAGAGTACTGTAACCGTTATACATCACTACCTCTACACTTCTAGGATCTTTAGTATAAAATGGGAGCACTGAATTTTAGAAGAACAATATGATGTAATGTCACTGAGCAATTTCAACCTAAAAGGTTGCATTATGTGAAGCAAATTTAACTTGCTATCATCAGAAATGGATGCCACCACGTGAGAGTAACACATAGTATGGAAAATTTCAATAGCAGTACCACAAATTTAATTTCTCTAAGTAGGAAATAATCCAAGGTTAGTAAATACAATCTGACCAGAATGAATCACACTAGACCTTGAACTGTCCATAAAAAGGAGAATAAGATTTGGCAACGAATGATCAGTCTCTTCAAGTATGGCAGAAAGCATAAAGTAATTTCCAGCCCTACCTCACTCAACGTGGCATTAAAATGACTACCTCTTGACAAGGATTGAGTAGTTAGTTCTGGACATGACACTTGATGGTTCAGTCATTTCATATTTACCAGACTATGCCAGAATTCCAACCCAAGCCTTGTTGTCTATCTGTTGCTGTATTTTTTACTCCTCCTAGTAGAGGAATGGCCAACTCATGCAGAGGCTGAGCATTACATTTCCTTCTTCAATGTTTCAAACTTATCTAAACTTGGATGATGAGGACAAAATCGATCCCATCACCACCAAGGGTACTAAGAGGGAAATAATTTTGGAATCTAAGAAAGAGATAATATTTGGCTTCTAGGGTGATTATCCATGATGATCTTATGCTATAGACATAAAGCAGTTCACACACAAGCATGTGTCATCTGAAACAAACTCAGTGGAACAGCATGAAATTATACTGTGTACTAATTTCTTTTCTAACTAATGGTAAGTTCATTAAAAATAAGTACATTACCCAATTATAGAAGTATACTGAAGATAACTTGTCATCCATTAAAGAGCACATAAATCATAGATAGGCACAGAATGATTGACCTCATATCTGTGAGGTGCTACATTTCTGCATCCCAAGCAATGACCAGCCTAGAAAATCAAAAGCATTGCCTACTGGTTTTCCCATTTTTACTATCATAGAAGAAAACCAAAGTAGCTAATGATATTCTAGGAAATCGATTGACATGTTAATTTGCCAGCCCTGCCAGTTTGAACTAGTTGCCTTGAGATTTAATCTAGATATGGTACAACAATCTCTTTAATACAAATCTCAACCATACTATTCCCAACACCCTGCAAAAAATGCTCAAAAGTTCGACTGAGATTCAACAAGAAAACGACCATGTCATGTCACATCAAGATGAACCATCAACCGGAAGACCCACAAACCATCAAAAACTCGCAGCAAACAGTCACAAAGGAGAATCATTGAAACCGTTAACGAGCAAGAAGAAACTCAAGTGAAGTTCTTACCTTGCCCATTTTCTTCAATTTAGCAAATGTCTCAGAGATGCCAATTGCCAATTCACTGCCACGAGCAGCCATTGTTGTAGTTCTGTTGCTAGAAACAACTGGTAGTTGCGAAGAACGCAGAGTGCAAAAAAATATGAGTTTCCTAAGCTGAGCATGCCTAGTTGATTTAAGAGATAATGCCATAGCAGCCTTCTGGATATTTGCTTAATAACGCTTCTGCCTCTGCTTCAATCCTATTAATGAATTAATAAAAGAAGAAACAAAGAAGACAGTTAATATCAAATAATAGCACTTTTACAAACAAAATGATTGATAGTGTAGCAAGTTGCCAATTCTAGAAGATAACATCACAGATATAATCACTAGTCACTGCATATCTCTGTACTCTGTAACATCCAGCTAATACTCATGGCTGACAAGTGATTCTAGAAGGAAACTGAAGCAATGAGTAGCTTTAACTGATAGTACAATAGGGTTTGATAAGCGTAACATATCCAGCCGCCACTTGCCGATCAAGCTGTTTCATGATTGATTCTTTGTGTTTGGCGAAGGGAATTAAATGAGAGAACGCCTTCCTCACCCAAAGGGGGAAAAGAAGAAGAAAAGAAAAGAGAATCGAAGCTGCAAATTTCTCAACTCATTCGATGACCTGATTTTTCATTGCTTGCATTTGGACAGGATAAGTTATTGTGTAATCCAATACCACGAAAAAAAAGTCTTCTAATAATGATAACTGCAATATTCATACTGAGGGAAAAAACTACCGAAGAAATATTACGATAAAACAAAATGACATGCAATGCAAGAGGAGAGACACACAATCTTCTTGAACTTGAAGATCTTCTCAGGAGCAAAGGAAAAGAAAATAGAGCTCAACAGGGGTATTCTGAAACTCCTCCCATTTAGGCAAATCTGCAAATTTTCTTCTCTCTCCCTGCCCACTTGCACTGATCTTGCATCGCCGTCGCCTTGTTTCTCGTTCTCTTGCTCATCTGTAGAGACAGCCTTGCCGACGATCACGTCAACCCCAGATCTGAGGTTGCCCAGGACCGACAATACCATCTGAGGCGACCCGACGTCGCAAGGGTCAATCGAGACGGAACAGAGTTGGCACAGGTTGGTGATTGGGCAAGGATAGGGAATGCGACGACGATCTCGGGTTGATGACAGCGGCGCAGAGGTGGAGGCGGAGACAGAGGCAAAATGGTACAAGTCTTTGTTCCATCCTTTCTTATATATATTATATACTCATCCTACTTCATCCAACCCTACAGAAAACACTATTAAATACCGAAGATTCAGACCGGAGTATCAGCCACTGACTCGGCAGCAAGCTCACGATTAAACGCGGCAGAAAAGGGGCCATCGCCGTGGAGTTGCTGTTACCTGCAACGGGCATGGTGGCCGGACCTCTTGCTCGATGGAGATGTCAGAGATCGAAGAAGGCGACGGGAGGGGTGATTTCGGTGCATCTGCGCCTCCATTTATAGCAGAAGGCAAGATTCTGCACAAATCTTCTATCTTCTGTGGAACATATTCCATGCACAATGAGTAATCAAACGAGAACCACAGATCGAAAGAACCTTATGTTTTTTTAAATGGAAGAAGCTTCAAGCTTTGCACTTTTCTCTTTATGAACGTGCACTTTTGATTACAAACCTTTACCAGTTGTATCACGATCGAACTGATACTATGATAGCGCGCTGACTGTACTTTTGACGCGTCAGGAGAACCTGAAACCTTCTAGGTGGCTTTGGACAGTACAAAAAGGGCTCTAGCGTCACACTTCTCTTTAACCAAATTCGTTCTGATGTCTTGAAGTATCGTTCTTGAGACACACCCTTGCGGGCAATGGCAGCTACTGTTGTGAACACGAAACTTTTGTTGCTCAGGTATGAAAGCCTAAGTATGCCGATTCATTTCCTACGAGTTGCTAACTTATTATTCTGATGCTCAACAAAAAGTTGGCGTTCAAGCGATCCATTAGATAAAAACTTCCATAGGGTTGCATGTGGAACTAGAACGAGTTATCTTATGGGTTGTCATTAATTGAAAGTTGGTGAATCCTAATTTTTTCCTCTCTAGATATGTTTTTGGGCATAATACTCAAGACTAACCGATTGTTTCTCCTTAAAAGGCGTGATTGCCTTGCGTTTATCGAGTTCAGGACATGGGGCGAGATCTTACAACTTTTGTCAAATGGAATTGACGATGCAACTTGTAAGTGAAATCCATGTGATACCAAAGAAAAGGCTAGGACATGCCAAACCAATGTGAATTAGGCCTTTCACCTAGATTATGTCCTATGCGAGAAAATTCAAATGCCAAGTACATATGGGTCATCCATAATTAGTTGTGTTGTGATCGCCCCGGGAGATACTTTTTCGTGCATTTGGGTACGGAGCATTATTGATCTGCATGTGAATTTGTAAGTCATACTTGCAAGATCTCTCTCTCTCTCTCTCTCCTTGAATTCAAAATCTCTTTCTAGACAAGCAAAGCGAGATAGGCGATGCACGAGTGCATTGACGATGACAAAGAAGCTAGAGAAGTCCAAACCACAGATGAGTGGTGGTGATCAAGTTGATGAGCCCGATGAGGATCGTCAATGTTGGGTGCCGCACCCGAGAACCGGAATATACGTGCCGAGAGGTCAAGAACGGGTGGTGGACAACGTTCCAGAGGGTGCAGCTTCTTTCGGTCAGCCTTTCTGGTTCAGGAGTGTTGAAGGAGTGGACAGACGCGATCCAGATGAACCGACTCGTAGCGGGTCTTCTTTCTCTAGGTAAATAGTGCGAATTCGAATGCCTGAAACCGAAGCAGTTCCACAGAATCTCAGAAGTTCAAGGGAAGAAAAGTATATGCTACATTGCAATTAATCCAATAAACCCTATGAATTAGCATGGCAGTTCATATTATGTACGCCAACAAAACATCTTGCATAGTAATGACATCTTCCATATGGTGTGAGAATTATCTTCAACTTTTAAGCTGCGGATCATCATCTTTTTTTAGGATCGATACGGACATATAAGGAGGAGCCCGCAGACTGCGTTTTTCACACCTTATACAGAAGTTGTAATTGCAACAAACTAGACATTTCAACTCCTATGAAAATTGATTATTTTTTTTTTATAGCCCAACCCTGAGCTTGGCCATTAGAACATAACTTGGACCTGCATTTTTATCAACTTACTAGTGTTTTATTTTCTCTTTTGGATAAATTCAACAATTATCTTGTGATAAGTAAAGATAAATAATTCAAAGAAATTTTCGGCAATTTTCTACACTCAAAATAAATAAATAAATAAACATTCATCACATATGGCCCTCATGGGGGTCTTGGACCCTGTTAAGTCAGTGTAAGGCTAGATTATTTAGTGGATTCAATACATGTACTAAAAGAAATTTGGACCAATAGATTTGATGGGATTCATGTGAGATCTTACGAAATCCACTATTTTTAGTGGTCCAATTTCAATTCTGTGCATATATTATGTTGTTGACAATAATTTCTCATGAAGAAGAGAGCATTTAGTATAGAGCTAAAGAGGGAGAGAAGGCATGACCATGAAAATGGATTATTAACTAAGGATTGTGGTTATGGGACTTAATTACACTAAATATCTCTATCACCATTTCGGTACATTTTCTTTTTATTTAAAAAAAAATCTTTTGTAGATAACTTGTATTGATTTTAATTTGCCCTTAACATGTGAGGTTATCATATCGTGTGCAACCATTATTTAACACTCAATAACACAAAGTAATAAGTAACTTGCAAGCACAGAAGGACAAAAAATTTATCTAAAAATAACGAAAGTATCTACAATACTAGTTAGAATATCATATCAACCTAAATATGATTTCCTCAATTTCAATTAAATATTGTTCTAGATTTCCTGTTGTTTAATGAAAATCATATTTTACGCAATGCATGTTGCTAACCTAACAATATAGAGCAATATGACATGACCTAAACTACATGATATGCATGCGAAAATCCAAAATAAAAAAATAAAAAAAAACCAAAATAACCTTTTTGGTTTTAAAAAAAAAACAAAATCAATTCAAATGAAACAAAAATGGAAAGAAATCAAATCCACATCAAATACATCACCAAACCACACAAGATATTATTCATATCCATTTAATTTTGGAAATAAATTGAGGAAACATTCCCCGGACATTAGGATCAAATTGGTCAATTTTTCATCTAATCACGAATCGTATCTTAAGCATGAGATCGGATCGACAATTTTCTGTCCAATCGCGAATCACATCTTGGATATGAGATCGGATTGATGATTTTCTGTACAATCATGAATTGTATCTTGAGCATGAGATTGGATTAACGATAATAGCACGTCACAAATTATTTCCAAATTTAAAGACTATTCGGGAATTTAATGAATATGATAATATCTCTTAAAGGTTCAAACAAGATTGCGATATCACAAATTAGGCAACAAAATATATAAAAATTAGGTTAACGAAAATTCTTACCTAATTTGTAGTAGCGCTTGGGTAGTGTTTCCAAACTCGGCACAGGAATTCTGATGGACGATACTTCACGGTTCACGGTGGCGCTGCTATGCTTGGCGAGAGAGCTGCTCAGGTGAGGTGGCTCGGTGGTGCTCGCGGTGGTGAAGCTTTTGGTGGCTTGAGGTCGCGGCAACGGGCAAGACTTTCAGCGATCAAGGTAGTAACGTGCAAGACCAGCTCCGCCAGAAGCAACCCGTAGGATCCTTCACCCGCAAGTTTTGTGAACTTCAGAACGTCAAACCTTCCTTTGTCTTTTTCTATGTTTTTCCCGCGAAAGAACTTGCACCTTCACTGATCATCGCTTCCTTTGCTCTTATATCGACCAAGCAATCCCACTCATTAGCTTGGACTATCTAAAGGACCCCATGATCGTATATTGACAAATTATCGCCACTTCATCATTATTCATTCATTAACCGCGTAACTTGATCTCTTTGCCCTCTCTGCTTCCATGCGCGTGCGTACACGTAGAAAAATCTAGATGATGGGATTGTGTTCCTCGCCATAGGGAGCGTTGCTGGGGGCGGTGACAACTGCAGGCTTGATGGCGAGACCTCCAATAATTAAATATTAAATCGTGTCGTTGTCTAACCATTCAAGCTTTTGAAATAGTTGACAGTATTCACATCAAATCTCTCACTGACGTGACTGGAAAAACCTATAAGAAAATGAAGCAAAATTGGCACAGCAAGCGCTTCGAAGCGCTTGGATCGCCCGAAACCTGCAAAGAAGGAACAAACAACTGAACGGGGACTTGCTGCAACGAGCAAGTATTCTGGGATTTCGTTGCACTCTGAATCGTGACCCGCATGGCAAGTACTTGCGGGCAACGGCGGAGCACGAACGTGATGTGGACAGGGAGTAACCGTGCGAGAAAGATATCTCGCTGGACTCTTTCTTTCTTTCAAAGATCATAAATATATCTCTCTTTCCATTTTAAACACACGACCAGCTCTCCTTCCCTTCCCATGCTGGCGGAGATTCCCCTCAATCCTCTTTTTCTTCTCTTGAATTAGAAAATTGGATATGCCAATTACTGATATATGAGAGATCTTAAGAATGATAAAATAATCTGCCCATCTCTCATACATGAATATTCTGGAGTATCCTGCCAATTGCTTTCTTTACCATGTAAATATAAAGCTTTATTGTCAATAATTTTGGCCGTGAAGAGAGTAACAGGCTTGATCAAAGTTTAATACTCTTAGACTTAGTCCAGCATATTAGTTAAGTTCAGAATCATCCATTCAAGCCCATCCGCTGGTCCAATTTTAATGCAATAAATGAACTAAGCTATATAATAAATGCTCCCAAAAACTATATGCAATTTAACTAATATTTTTTGTATAGGGACTGGAGTCGATCCCTAATTTTCTATACAATGGATGCCTAACTAAATCACAAAAAAAAAAATTTCAACATGTCTTTATTTATAATTATTGAATATGATTTTCTACAAAAAAAAACAAAACCTCGATTAGGCTCATGAGCCTATCGAGCTGAGTATTAGCAAGCTTAAGCTCAACTAGACAAAATGATTGACTCTAAATTAGATGAGTTGATTTAGAGTAGGCATTGAGCCAACTGGACAGTAATTCGGCTCCGACTTGGTTTCACTCATACTGTCGGACAAGCTACTGCTTTTCAATAAACTTATTCCACAAAGTGCATGGGGGATCCTATGCTCGATCAAGTAAATCTAGGTCGACTTGACTTTGCGGTTTGACTCCTTTAACGCTATGTTAGGTGGTTTACAGATCTTGGATTAGCAAGAATACAAAATAAGCGACCACGATCATGGCCGTTCCAGGTGATTGCCTCCCATTCCTTTTGCGACAATAGCTTGTTCAGCTGTACTCGGGTTGGACTTGCGAGCGACCATTAAATTTCTTCGGAGAATTTCGCTGATATAATCTTTTCGGCCAATATATATGATGCGCTTTATAATAAGCAGCAAATCGATTAGTATTGCACGGTAGACAAACACCCGGTTAACCGATTACTGTTTTGAACCCCAGTTCCTTCTCTCTCTTTCAATCTGGTTTGGAAAGTCATATCCTTCAAGTCAACCCTTAAAAAAAACAAGAAAACTTATTTACAGCGTGTTCCGAGTTAACCCTTATTAAACAATAAACCCACGGGTGCGTTCGTAGAGAATTTAGATGTTGGAGAAGCAGAGGGAGACCCCACGCGGCAGGAATGTTGGAGGGAGAGCGAGGCTTGTTTGAGAAGATTTATGATGAGGTGCTGCATAAAATATGGGATATGTCCTGATGTACCCGGACCTCACCATGTGGGTGGGTTACAATGAAAATTTAATGTGATCAGGGGCCTTTCCCTCCTTTAAATCAACTACTTTTCTATTCGTTGGATTTAGTGTATGCTTTTGAACGTGCAATTTATGTGAGTGGGACAGGACTAAGAACAATTGATATGGGTTCCATTTATTCGGCGAAAAGTGAATCGAAAATCATTTTTTAAAAAATAATTATTTATATTACTTACAAAAAAGAATGAACGAAAATTTTTTTTATCATCCATGGAAATATTTAAATATAAATTTTTGTTAATAATGAAAATATTTTTTATTAATTAATTATTTCAAGTGATATATGTGATTATTCTTAGAAATATGTTTTCTAAATTTATTTATTTTTTGCAAAATAAATGGAGATATGATTATGATATCTCTTAATCATTGCTACCTATAATTTTCGAATCACCGAGATTTAGGTTGTCGCGACCTCTTTTTTCTCGGCGCCCGCAATCGGGTACGAGCGCCTAGGGAGGCTAATGGCTCGGCTGAAATTAATTATGCCCGGACTCTCCCAAGTCCACCAATTCACGACTTTAATAGTCTAATTTTTAACCTATAAATCAATTTTTAAAATGGAGTCGCCACTAATCGATTTGGAGTGGGTCGATTAGAAACCCAAGCGAAGTATCGGGAGAAATACTCGCTCCTGCGCAACCAGAGAAATTAGGATCGGGACTTGATTACACTAGTTAATCACTAATGCCCTTTCGCACCTAATCTTGTTTAAACCCTAAGGCTTTTTGGATGTTTGAGAGATTTTCCATGCATTTTTTGGAGGAAAAACATTTTTTGAGTCATTTTCTAATTTTTTGGACACAAAAGGGATTTTTTTGGGGTTTTTTGGTATTTTTTGGAAAAATACAAGTTTTTTTGGCTTTTTCTGAATTTTTGACCTTTTTTGGAAAATACGAAATATTTTTGATTTTTTTGATTTTTCGAAAAATAAAATATTTTTTTAATATTTCTTGATATTTTTGGAAAATAATTTTTTTATTTTTCTCGATTTTTTTAGAAAATAAAACATTTTTCAACAATTTTTAATATTTTTCGATTTTCTGGAAATAAAAACATTTTTTTAATATTTTTTGAAAATAAAATACTTTTGATTTTTTTTTTGAAAATAAAATATTTATTATTTTATATTAAAATAATAAAATAAAACCGACCCGGGCCGGGTTGGGCGACCCAATCGCGGACGGGCCCGCGTTGCGGGCCCGACTCGGATTTTTCGGCTTTTTCTTTTCTTTTCTTTTTTAATCAAAAACGACGCCGTGGCCGGGCGTTCGGGGACGCCCGGCCCGGCCCGACGACACGGGCTCCTAGCGGAACCCTACCCGGGTCCGACCCGGCTTTTGACCCGATTTCAGCCCGACCTCAGAACGCGGAAACCCTACCCGGTTCGTGGCCCGAGTCCGATCCGATGACCCGAGGCCACGACCCGGAGAATCGGGAACCCTAGGGTTCCCGATTCGCGGCGCCGAGGGAGGGGGATGGGGCGTCCCAGCGGCAGCGGCGGCGACGGCAGTGACACGAACGGAGGGCGGCAGCGGCAGGAGGGCGTGGTGCGGCGGTACTTTACCTGTCCGTGAACGGCCGCTTGAACGGCGAATGGTGGCGACGGCGGCGGCTACGGCGGAGGGTGCCCAAACTCTGCTCCCTTTCTTTGATCTGGGCTCGCAAGCGTCGAGCCTCCCCTGAAGTCTCTCGGGGAAGCTTGAATGCTCGCGGCTTCGATCTCTCTCCTTTCTCGCTCCGCTCCTCGCAGATCCGGGTTCGCTCGCCGCCGGCCTCCCCGAAGTCTCTCGGAGGGAGGTCGTTGAGCTCGCGACCCGACCGCTTCGCCCTTGCTCGCTCTTTGAGTTCCCCGAAGTCTCTCGGGGGATCTCTCGGAGCTCGTGGTCTCTCTCTCGCTCGCTCTTCAACCTCCTCCGAAGTCTCTCAGGAGGAAGTTTCCAAGCTCGCGATCTTCTCCGGTGTGTCCATCAACGACGGAAATGCTCCGCTATTTATAGGCGAGGAGGTCCGGTCGACGGAGAGGCTCGGTCGCCGGTCTTTGGCTTGCCGACCGGACCTCCGTGGCCGAACCGGCGTCCCATCCGCCACTGCCCTCCTGCCCCCCCCTTTCTCACGCGCGCGCCGCCGTCCGTCCGCTCATCCGGCGTCGCGCCCTGCGCGTGTGTTGCGGAGCGGATGGAGGAGGAAGAAGACCGAAAAGGGCTGGGCCGGAGGAGAAGGAAAGTGGGCCGTAGAGGCCCATGCGGAGGGGGAAAAGAGGGAAAAAAATGGGTTGCTGGCTTCTGTTTTTCTTGCTGTTTTTTTTTTCTTAATTATCTTATTTATCCGAAATAAAAACTTAATAGAATTAACCTACTTAAAATTGAGGTGTCAACAGCTGCCCCTCTTTGAAGGTGAGCTCGCAGAGGTTGCATTCAAAGACAGACTAATACCTCAATTTTATCCATGCATGCGTAGTAGATTATATTTTACTTGGAACCTATTATTCTATGCGGAAAAAGAGCAATATAACTTTACATATACTGAAACAGATAAGAAGATACCTGTAGTTACTTACCGGGAGTGAGTGAGATAGGGTGCGAACCCCGAGTTTGGCAAGTATCAAGGCGTCATCTTACCTGGTGACATGAGGAGGTTGCTTTTTCAGGGCTCGAACCATTCTTCGGTTGCCTGTTAGAGCAATAAGTGATTTGTCTAGGACCCGAACCTTTCTTCGGTCGCCTTGACGGGGAATTGCTTTTCCAGGACCCGAACCTTTCTTCGGTCGCCTGTTAAAACAATCAATGGTTTGTCTAGGACCCGAACCTTTCTTCGGTCGCCTTGACGGGAGATTGCTCCTCTAGGACCCGAACCTTTCTTCGGTCGCCTGTTAGAGTAATCAGTGGTTTGTCTCGGACTCGAACCATTCTTCGGTCGCCGTGACGGGAAATTGCTTATCCAGGACCCGAACCATTCTTCGGTCGCCTGTTAAAACAATCAATGGTTTGTCTAGGACCCGAACCTTTCTTCGGTCGCCTTGACGGGAGATTGCTCCTCCAGGACCCGAACCATTCTTCGGTCGTTAAAACAATCAATGGTTTGTTGGAGTAATCGTCGTGGTTTGTCTAGGACCGAACCTTTCTTCGGTCGCCTTTGGGAGATGCGCCGACCTTTCTCGGGATGGCATCTCTGTTTGTTGGGAGATAGTATTTGGATGATCACAAGTACAAACTCTTGGGGGATACTTGGATGATCACAAGCATCGACCTTTCTCGAGGGGGTACTCGGACGATCACGGAAGATACGGACAAACTCTTCAAAGAGGGGATACCCGGATGATCACAAGTATCAAAGGGTACTTGGATGATCACAAGTACAAAGGGGTACCTAGACGATCACATTAAAGGAATACCTCGTACATTACTCTTTGGGGATACTTGGATGATCACAAGTATCGAAGGGGTACTTGGATGATCACAAGCACAAACTCTTTGAGAATGGAATATCGAGGGCGATGGATCTCGAGATATTCGTGAAGGTCTCTCGCTTCTTGGTAAAGGGGAATATCGAGGATGTACCTGGGATATTCGTGAAAGTCTCTCACCTCCTGGTAATTGGGAATATCGAGGGTGTGCCCCGCATATTCATGAAGGTCTCTCACCTCCTGGTAATTGGGAATATCGAGGGCGTGCCCCGCATATTCATGAAGGTCTCTCACCCTCCGGTAATTGGGAATATCGAGGGCGTACCTCGCATATTCATGAAGGTCTCTCACCTCCGGTAGTGGGAATATTGAGGATGGATCTCGCATATTCGTGAAGGTCTCTCACCTCCGGTAGTTGGGAATATTGAGGACGTGCCTCGCATATTCATGAAGGTTTCTCACCTCCTGGTAAATGGGAATATTGAGGGCGTGCCCCGCATATTCGTGAAGGTCTCTCACCTCCTGGTAGTTGGGAATATTGAGGACGTGCCTCGCATATTCATGAAGGTTTCTCACCTCCTGGTAAATGGGAATATCGAGGGCGTACCTGAGATATTCGTGAAGGTCTCTCACCTCCTGGTAATTGGGAATATCGAGGGCGTACCTGGGATATTCGTGAAGGTTTCTCACCTCCTGGTAAATGGGAATATCGAGGGCGTGCCTCGCATATTTGTGAAGGTCTCTCGCCTCCTGGTAGTTGGGAATATCGAGGGCGTGCCTGGGATATTCGTGAAGGTCTCTCACCTCCTGGTAGATGGGAATATCGAGGACGTGCCTCGCATATTCATGAAGGTCTCTCACCTCCTGGTAAATGGGAATATCGAGGGCGTACCTGGGATATTCATGAAGGTTTCTCACCTCCTGGTATTATAAACTTGACTGTGGTATGAGGCTTACTTGGATTGTTGCAGGCACTTGAAGAGGTGGGACACCTGGATAGCCACAGGTGTACAAAGCACTGGGATACTTGGATGAACACAAGTACTTAAAGATATGATCTGGGACCACTCAGGCGGGTCCAAGTGCTAGGAAAACATACGGATAACCGGCGGTGCCAAGCAAAGCAATGGAATGCTTGAACAATGATATATTATTTGGGGACAACTCGGACATGTTGAGTGTCATGAAAATGAAGTACCTTGACAACGATGGGTACTTGAGGGTAATGGGATACTTGGTATTCAATGGATATTTGGTCAATCACAAGCATCAATACTCTGGGGACAACTCGAATAGGCCGAGTGTCATGAAAAGGGGCTATCTGAACAATGGCCGGTACTCAAAGACAATAGGGATACCTAGACAGCAGTAGGCATTCAACGATAAAGGGATACTTGGTCAGTCACAAGTATCAATACTCTGGGGACAACTCAAACAGGTCGAGTGTCAGGAAAATGGAGTATCCGAACGGTGGCCGGTACTCAAAGACAAGAGGATATCACGAGCATCCAAACTTTAAAGACAACTCGAATAGGTTGAGTGTCAACGAGAGGAGCGAGTAACGGTAGGCACTTAAAAAGGGGGTACCCGGCAAGTGGTGGGTAGTCAAAGACAAGGGGATACTTAGAAGTTGCAAGCACCCAAACTCAAGGGACGACTTGAACAAGTCAAGTGTCAAGAAGAGAGTACCGGACAATGATAAGTACCTTAAGACAAATGGGGATATGGATATGCTTACTGGCAATATCTCTCGATCTTTGAGAGTATGTCTCGCTATTTGCACAATATGCACACATGATTGTATATGCTGTAAATTCATAAATTCAAATGTGATTTATGCATGATAATCTTGTCAATTTTGCATCATTTGATTTCCATTGGGGAAGATTTTGAAAGACAACATTTATTCGGAATATAGATGCTTTGAGCATGCCAGATGAGGGACTTTCAGTCTGAAAGGACTTTTCACTCACTCTCTTGGAGAAGGCTATCCTGACCATTGATGCAGGATTTATAAGGACCACACTATCTTACTGTCATCATGTCAGCAGGGGTATGAGTATTCTCGCAAGTGGTACGACTTTACCAATGTGAGAGGTCTTTGTTGAAATTGCGATGAAGACTTGGTCAATAGCTCATCAAATGGGACCGTCGAGGTCAAGGCTCATGAACGAAGTGCTGCACGATCATCTCCAAGTTTGCAAGTCAAGAGTCCTGCGAAAAGAGATAGAATAGTCTTGCTCGTACTTCTTCGAGCGATGCTTATAGACATATGAAATCCTACGTTAATTGAAGTGCCCCTAGTCTGAAGAGACTTTTACAATAGGATGCAACGTAGGCTCGATTCATGTGTAAAAAGGTAGAGCTGGTGATTGCCTTGGCATTTGTCACCGATCTTTCTTCTCACTTTGTCAAATGGAGGTTCTATGGACCACAAACAATATTTTCTTGGCTGCATTTTTGATCGGGGGGGCATTGGCCTTGCTTTTACCAGGCACACTACTTTTTTCATGCCCCTATTTTTATTCGAGTTCTTCTTTTATGGGCATTGACCTTGCTCTTACCAGGTGCTTTGCTTTTTTATGCCCATGTTTTTTTTCATTCTTTGTCGTTAGAGCTGATCTTGACAAGTTCAATCGAAGCACCATTATTAGACTCTTGAGTCTTCATCTTCAGTAGGCGCTCCGAGCTATGCTGTTTAAATGGTAGTAACTTCTGTTTTGTCTCAATGTGAGGGTGAAATTACAGACTCAATTGGGTTGTACAATGATTACAAGTGCATAGAGAAAGAATTGCTCCTCGTCATTCTAGGGCACTTAAATTAACGCGAGTGTTCATATGCAATAAAGACACCCAAAGATTGATGCAAGTGCGAGCAAGAAAATTTCTATCTCTCTTCTCACCTTGTAATGCTTGCTTCGCTTCTACTTGCCCCGGTGTAGGGGTTGTTCTTGACGGGGTATGAGAGAAATTCACCAATGTATGGGGCTCAAAGGGGTGAGCGATGGAATGCCTCTCACTATTTTGGTTATCGTACCATTCGCGAGAGAACTCTTTACCCCGCAGCCATGGAATCTTCGGCACTCATCTCACAAGTGTATAGATGGGGAACGTGTGTAGGATATGGC
This sequence comes from Eucalyptus paniculata subsp. matutina, assembly GCA_017140255.1. Classification (NCBI taxonomy): domain Eukaryota; kingdom Viridiplantae; phylum Streptophyta; class Magnoliopsida; order Myrtales; family Myrtaceae; genus Eucalyptus; species Eucalyptus paniculata. The sequence continues at coordinate 19,564,341 of CM029441.1, read as the reverse complement.
TTGCCTGTCATCATTCTGACGCACCTCATCGAGCATGCTCAATTAATCTTGTATTCTTCATTTAGCTGTCTATTCTAATAATTCTCAATGGAATCAGTGATTTAGACAGACAAAATCGTCATGCAAAAATCCATTTAGAAAAGGCATGCAGTATTTTAAACATGAGAGAGTTTGTACTCTCGAAACAAATGAATGGTCTTGACTCAAAAAGACCTTGTTGGTAGCTTTAATGGTCAACAGAATAGTATTGTTAAATTTTCAACATCAAAAGGGTTATTCACAAATGGGTGTCGATGGTTGTCCTTATTAAGTAGGGACATGACATAAGAAGGATCAGCTAGGGTTGGGGATCTGATCATGGATTTGATGGGCCTTTCTGCTTTTGCCCCTGCAGAAGAGAAGATGAAAAAGTAGATCAATTAGTCTGGCGAGTTGAGGCCTGAAGGATCTCTGTCATTTGCTTTAGCAATACTTGAGACGCCATTTTGCTTGGGAGAGTTTGCCATGCCTCTCATTGATTTATTATCTTTGTTTTTGACAGTCAGGTGATCCTGTAACAAACAAGAGGGAATGTGTTAGTCATGAACTCTTTTAAGAGTCGAATAATTGGAAGCGATACAACTTTACCCTTCACTGGTTTGCAGACGATTGGGTGATCCTGAAGTGAGAGGGGGACACGAAGTCCTATGTCCCTTGCTTCATTAGGTCGATTATTCTCGAATTGGCTCTTGGATATCCTTTTACACGGAGCCTTGATTTGATGCGGGTCATTTCCACGAACCTCACTTGGCCAATATTGACCATCAAGTTTGGTTTTAGATTCCCAATGTTTTCCTTCACCTGGTTTGAAGATGATTGGATGGACTTGAAGTGCAAGTGGGTCACGAAGTCCTATGTCTTTTGCTTCGTTAGGTCACCTGTTCTCTCGTAATTTGCAAGTGCAAGGGAAGCAAATTTTTTTATTATTATTTTTTACCAAGCGGCTAACTGCCGCGTCGGGATTCGAATCCCGACTTCGGACCTTTTGCTTCTTCCGGATACCACTCGGCTAGAGGTGCCGATGGTGTCCGTAGGGCGCTTCTTTTTTTATTTAACCAAACCGGCTCCTGGACGACACGTCCCTTCATACCAAGTTAGGTAAATCGATATGGATCATTTGATTTGCCCAAATTAACCATTAAGCTTGCTTCTTGAATCATATGCTTCCTGCCAATAGGAGAAAATATGTCAAAAGTGAGTTCAGATACTGGGAGTATTGGAAACGATACCAAATTACTCTTTTCTAAAGTTTGTATTTGTTGACTCCTAGGGGTATTTGAATGTCGATGTTGGCCTTTTCGTCTTGGCACAGTTTGACATTTCTTTCGATTGGCCTTCCTCACTCATGGCCATGTATGTATGATTGATGGTTGTCGATTTATCTTCAACGCCTTCCTTCTGTGGAATTTTTCTTTTGTCTTTGACTATATGACCATTAGCAGCATTGAGCAAAGTCATGTACTTCAAGCTTCTATGGAATCTAAGATGGACAATCAAAACCTCCAATTCTCTTATGGCAATTACTTCTTGCGAGAATATGCGTCTGGAGTGAAGCTTCTAAATTCCAAAGTCATTGTCCAGGGTGTGGGGCTATAGATCGCTTTGACTGTCTAGATTTTCTCCCGTTGATGTAATCACTTAAAAGGAAGAGGAGGAACTCCTTCCTTATGTTGAAGTTGATACGTAACATCTAGCCGTTTGGGCGCGTCGTGCGACAAGATAGTTCTTTGGCTAGGATGAAGCTGGGCAAGAGTGAGGCATGTCATGGATGCTTTGATCTCAACTCTATGCCCGTACCTATTACATCTCATCTTTTGTATCCTGTAAATAGAAAGAGAAGACATCATTTCCAAATTATATTAAGAGGATAAGACTTACCATCTTTTGGTGTAGGATGATTCTTTCTATTTGCCCCCTGTTTTCTTGGCGGGGTGTCTTTGAATTTGGTGAGTTCATATGATGCGTTTGCTTCAAATGCCCCATGTCACACTAAGTCAAAGGGGATGGGAATGATCTTACGAGACATGAAGTGAATGAGTAAGAAAGACAAACATGGTTAAATTTATCATTTTGTTTTAACAAAAACTTTCGAGTGATGAAATATTTTTTATTTTCAAAATATGTCTTTGGGGGAGAAAAAGCATGAGGAAGCCCAGCCCTCAGTATTCTCCTTGGATGATATTTTCTTTTCATGGTTGGATAACATCACTGGGCCGGTTTGGGATACCGCCTCATGCTTTCAAAACAAAATATTAGAACTGTACATTAGATTACTGGGATTACAACAGTAGCACACTAGACAGGATAAGAAACATGAAATTATAAAAACAAGCAACACCCATGAAAACTCCTATGAAAAGGAGCACTTTGATAGTGCTGGTTTTGAAATCAAGCGCCTTTGAGTTCCTCGCCTCCAGTAGACTCGAAGTATTCGCATGATAGGACCACTTCATTGAAGCTACGGAAATGCAACCCATGCAACCAACATCGATGTTTGCGGGGTAAAGCTCCTATGAACAGCTTTATCATTTCTTCTTCAGCCAGCTGAGGGTAGGTTTGCATCATAAAAGCTTCCCACCTCATTGCATATGCTTGAAAATCCTCCATTGGTCTTCTTCTAAAGTGAACCAAGTTCTCGCAAGACAGTTCAACTCCAATCTGGTGCTGGTACTGATGCAGGAATGTGGAAGACAGCTCATTCCAATCCCTCATGAGGCTAATATCTGCTGTGACGAACCATTGCAATGCAGACCCTGTAAGACTTTCTTGGAAGGCTTGAGTTGTGAATGACATCGGGCCATAGTACCGACTCATTTCAGCATTGAGGTACTGCAAGTGGGCCACGGGACAAGTCGTGCCGTTATACTTGCGGAGATTAGGTATCCACATTCCTCCAGGGGTCATGATCCTATGAGCGCAAGACGGGCTTGATGTATCTTGGTTAGGCCACTGGTTTTCCCATTGCATATTCGTTGTAGTGGTGAATTTTTCTATTTCAGGAAAGTTGGATTCTACCGAGATTACCCCATTGCTTTCTTCTTGGTCAAAATTCCCGAATGAGGATGAAGCATTGAAGCTATCCTCATGGTCAGAGGACGAGCTTAGTACTTCGTTAGGATCGTAGCGGATAAAGACGTATGCTTCTTCTTCTGACGGGCCTTCATCTCCGGATGAGAGTAGAAAACAGTTATACGATGAATCGTCAGTTTCATTGTTGAAATATCGCTGGAAGTCCTTAGGATTGTATTCTAGGGGATGAGGGCCTTCAAGGCTGCATTCTTGGGAATGCTCGAAGCTTTGGCGCGATGGCTCGTCGGTAGATGCTGAATCTATCTGCTTAGGCTTTCTTTTCTTGGCTTTTGGTCCAGACCTTTTGAGTAAGGCCCTTCGTTTTGCTAACTTGATTCTGTCAAGGGAAGTGAGAGACATTAGAGTTTCACCATCGATTCACTTTCCAGTTGATAGGGGTTGGTATTCTTTGGACTCTAGCTCTTGGAGTAAGCTTGGGGAGTTGTCCAGTTGTGCCCCACTTTTGAACAGACTCTGTGTCTTTGACCTCGTACAAAGGCTCCTTGCCTTTCCTAGTGGGAAATTTTCCAGTAACAGGATGTTGCTCAACTGTCCATTTATCATGCAAGGCTTCATTGACATGCTCCTCTCCTATCTTAGCGACTAATGGCTCCTTGTGCTCCGCGATCATTGGCTCTTCGTAGGGCAAGGTGATGTCGGGGGTGATGTCAATATCGTATTCTTGATGGAAAGCATGAATTAATTCCCTCCAAGGTTTTAAGGGGACTAATCTTCTTGACAATGTACCATCGCAAGGCAGGGCCAGTCAAGCTCGATTGGTACGATTGAATCATCCTTCGGACCAGGTAGGCCTGCAAGTAGGTCTTTGGGCGTGAGGTATCAGCATACCTTTCGCATTCAGGTGCTTTGAGCTCTTCAGGAATCTCAATGCCGGCGTAATTGGAAAGGTCCATGGGATTCCGCCCCTGAAGTTGGTTTAACTTTTTCATGGTCCTTTCAAACTGTCCATAGTACTGGCTATTTTCTGGCAAATTTGCGGGCGTCATGACGGTGTTTGAGGCAACTATAGAGTTGGGCTCAGCCTGAGTGGATTTCATTTGATTCGAGAGTTGTTGAAGGACAATGGACATCTGTCCTACGCCGTCTTCAATGTTAATGAGACGATTTTGTACATCATTCTGATCGGGTCCTATTGCATGAGGCCAATCACGGGCGATTGGTGGCCGGCGATTCATAATTACCTGTTTGAAGTGAAAGCAATGAATGAGCACGAAAGTAAACAAAGATTGACCCATGGCAATGGTCTAACTGCTTTTTTATTTATCAAAAGAGGATTTTATAGACCGCATACTCCTAACATCTAGAAATTGAAATTGAAATGACAAAATAAAATACTAGATATTAAACAAAAGTCCCTGAACAATGGGACAAAACTTTCACACTATTAACACTAAAGGGCACATGATTCCCAATTTATATGCGATGGGGAGCCTTGCTCTTGCGAGGATGCCTGCTTCCTTGGGCTGGCTCTAAGGTGTGCATCCAGTCCATCCCCAAATCCTTCTCCATGAGCTCTGCTTGCTCGTGCGGGCTGCTTTCGCTGATTGAGTGAGGGACTAATGGCTTCCATCTTGTCGGGATACGATGGTTGTGGATGTAGGACATGGAGGCGTGGTGAGCTTTTTCTTCTCCCTCAAGCCCTTCGGTGTATCACAATCCTTTTACGATGGCACTTGTCCCAGTTTCCTCGCGGTAGAAATTTCGAATTCATAATCACGGCTTGTGTTGAAAAGAACTGGAGGGACCATCATCTTGAAAGGCGGTGGGATCTCCTGAAGGGCTCCATATTGTCGTGCTACCCGATACGGGTAGTATGGAATGGCGCCGGTGAGACCGAGCAATGGAATTGGGCGGGTGCGCATGTAAGCAAAGCGGACCCTCTTTTCATGGAACCAACCAGCACACCATTGGAATGCCTCAGGAGCTGGGTTTCTTAGGAAGCTTACCCAATTTAAACAGCTTTGATTGGGAATGTACGGTCCTAAAACCATAAATTTTTGTAATGGATTTTCAAAAGCATTTGTTTCAGGCGATCGCATGAAGTCTCGAAATTCGCTTAGGTGAGAAAAGAACCAGACTTGTAAAATTTCAGGAGAGGCTCGCATGATTTTCTCCGAGTTGTCTTTAAAACGATTAAAAGACAAGAATGTTTCAGTTAAAATCATGTTGACATAATTCCCCCCTCTTAAAATCTGATCAACTATCCATGCCATCTTGGGAGTTATGGCATTTCTTTGATGGGGGAAGATGATGAGCCCGAAAAAGGCCAAGAGGAAAATTTCACTTTTCTGGGTCATAGGCTGATTTTGGAAACATGCATTCATAAATTCCAGTGAGCAGGTTTTATGGTTATCTTCAAGAATTTGTCTCATAGTATGGACTTCAGTTCTTAAAAGTCGTGCTAACCCACATGGGATGGGCGCCATCGATGGTTTGACAAGCTTTTTCTCAAGAGGCATTCCAGTGATGATGTTGTATTCTTCCGGGGTTGGGGTTAGCTCAAACCTACCGAATATAAAAGTAATTGTCTTCGGGCACCAAAAATGTGCCATGGCTTGTATGACTTCGTGACGAACAGTGATTTGGATCAACGATAGGAGATGACCAATTTTGGCCTTCACGCGCTCTTGGGCAACCGATCTAATTGACCCCACCATCCGAAGAGCTCCGCCTTGGGAGCAGGAATGAACTGGATATCGTCTTTCCCCATCACATATAAACTGGGACTTGAAAAGTTTATCCTAAATTGCCATGGGTCAAATAAAAAGACTGAGTAAAAGTAAAGAAATCATTTTTCTTTTAAATAAAATGGCAAGCACAAAGACATACAGATGGGACGTGTGGCTCGATTTCTAACTCGAAGGCTTGGTGAGATTAAAAGGATATCCGCCCGTCATAGATCCTCTCGCGTTAGCAGAAAGATACCCTCCTAACCTCGGCTAAGAAATTCGGGGAAAAGAAAGGCAACCTCTACATCGCAGTCTCGCGTTCGAGGTCGTATCTTTCTTAACACCATCCTAGAAATCCTATGGCGGCCCAGTCCCATGGGCCGGGTTGTGTGTGCCATGTGTAGTGTTAAAACGGTAAAGCATGCACAACAGTTTATAATCACAAGATAATTTATTTTAAACAAAATTAAAACAAATTTTAAACTATTACCCTGCATAAAGAAAAAATAAAAACAAGTCGTAAAGAATTTAAACAAGACAAAAAAATGGCCTAAGTCCTCACAAATGTCCCCCAAGGAGTCGCCAAGCCGTCGCGACCTTTTTTCTCGCGCCCGCGATCGGGTACGAGCGCCTAAGGAGGCTAATGGCTCGGCTGAAATTAATTATGCCCGGACTCTCCCAAGTCCACCAATTCACGACTTTAATAGTCTAATTTTTAACCTATAAATCAATTTTTAAAATGGAGTCGCCACTAATCGATTTGGAGTGGGTCGATTAGAAACCCAAGCGAAGTATCGGGAGAAATACTCGCTCCTGCGCAACCAGAGAAATTAGGATCGGGGACTTGATTACACTAGTTAATCACTAATGCCCTTTCGGTACCTAATCTTGTTTAAACCCTAAGGCTTTTTGGATGTTTGAGAGATTTTCCATGCATTTTTTGGAGGAAAAACATTTTTTGAGTCATTTTCTAATTTTTTGGACACAAAAGGGATTTTTTTTGGGGTTTTTTGGTATTTTTTGGAAAAATACAAGTCTTTTTGGCTTTTTCTGAATTTTTGACCTTTTTTGGAAAATACGAAATATTTTTGATTTTTTTGATTTTTCGAAAAATAAAATATTTTTTTAATATTTCTTGATATTTTTGGAAAATAATTTTTTTATTTTTCTCGATTTTTTTAGAAAATAAAACATTTTTCAACAATTTTTAATATTTTTCGATTTTCTGGAAATAAAAACATTTTTTTAATATTTTTTGAAAATAAAATACTTTTGATTTTTTTTTTTTTGAAAATAAAATATTTATTATTTTATATTAAAATAATAAAATAAAACCGACCGGGTCGGCGGGTTGGGTCCGACCCGGCCGGACACGGGCCCCGCGTTGCGGCGGGCCCGACTCGGATTTTTCGGCTTTTTCTTTTCTTTTCTTTTTTAATCAAAAACGACGCCGTGGCCGGGCGTTCGGGGACGCCCGGCCCGGCCCGACGACACGGGCTCCTAGCGGAACCCTACCCGGGTCCGACCCGGCTTTTGACCCGATTTCAGCCCGACCTCAGAACGCGGAAACCCTACCCGGTTCGTGGCCCGAGTCCGATCCGATGACCCGAGGCCACGACCCGGAAAATCGGGAACCCTAGGGTTCCCGATTCGCGGCGCCGAGGGAGGGGGACGGGGCGTCCCAGCGGCAGCGGCGGCGACGGCAGTGACACGAACGGAGGGCGGCAGCGGCAGGAGGGCGTGGTGCGGCGGTACTTTACCTGTCCGTGAACGGCCGCTTGAACGGCGAATGGTGGCGACGGCGGCGGCTACGGCGGAGGGTGCCCAAACTCTGCTCCCTTTCTTTGATCTGGGCTCGCAAGCGTCGAGCCTCCCCTGAAGTCTCTCGGGGGAAGCTTGAATGCTCGCGGCTTCGATCTCTCTCCTTTCTCTGCTCTCGCTCCTCGCAGATCTGGGTTCGCTCGCCGCCGGCCTCCCCCGAAGTCTCTCGGAGGGAGGTCGTTGAGCTCGCGACCCGACCGCTTCGCCCTTGCTCGCTCTTTGAGTTCCCCGAAGTCTCTCAGGGGATCTCTCGGAGCTCGCAGGTCTCTCTCTCGCTCGCTCTTCAACCTCCTCCGAAGTCTCTCAGGAGGAAGTTTCCAAGCTCGCGATCTTCTCCGGTGTGTCCATCAACGACGGAAATGCTCCGCTATTTATAGGCGAGGAGGTCCGGTCGACGGAGAGGCTCGGTCGCCGGTCTTTGGCTTGCCGACCGGACCTCCGTGGCCGAACCGGCGTCCCATCCGCCACCTGTCCTCCAGCTGCCCCCCCCTTTCTCACGCGCGTCGCCGTCCGTCCGCTCATCCGGCGTCGCGCCCTCTGCGCGTGTGTTGCAGAGCGGATGGAGGAGGAAGAAGACCGAAAAGGGCTGGGCCGGAGGAGAAGGAAAGTGGGCCGTAGAGGCCCATGCGGAGGGGGAAAAGAGGGAAAAAAATGGGTTGCTGGCTTCTGTTTTTCTTGCTGTTTTTTTTTCTTAATTATCTTATTTATCCGAAATAAAAACTTAATAGAATTAACCTACTTAAAATTGAGGTGTCAACATAGGTTTAATTCAAAGATGGATTATTAATGATGATGAATGCATCTTTAATTTTAATCAAATAGCGATATCTAGGGCCCCTCGGAAGGAGGCATTCTTCGCCTTCCACCTGCGCCGTTGTTTTGACCAAGCCTGGCTGATTAATGTTATTCTATTAGTTTTATTAATTTATAGCAATTTTTTTCTTGTCTATTCTGTATCCGTTAGTACCATAGGCGCGGTACGAGAAAGGAAGCAACACACACAGGAATCAACGATAGGAATAAAGTAATAACATATGAACTGGTGAATAGTAGGAAGCATGGAAATTGGACGGCTAACCCTATTAACAGGCCTTTAAAACCGGCACGCCCAGCATCTTTGCTTGTTTTCAGAGATAATTTACTAGCCACTAATTTTGAGTAGCGCACGAGTTCACGAGGGAGCTTCTAGGTAACAGTAATTTTAGAGAAAAATCAAAGAAATTTTTAGATAACAGATCAATAATTTAACAACACGCATGCGGTGAATAGACGGGAGAAACATATAATAAAAGATCATGACACGTTTTATGACCATATTATCATACATTACTCAAAGACAAATTCTACTTGGTTAACTATAAATAAGAAATTTAATTGACTGAGATATGTCATTTTGAATACTCTTATCGCCCAAGATGCTGTAATTTTTACGGTAACTCTTTATCTTGATTGCATAAAATAGAACCTAGTAGACCATAATGCACAAATTGACAAGGATAGAGGATTTCATTGCGCAAAATGAATGTTAAAGGACTAAATTGCACTAATGCTGAAACTTAGAAGACTGAAACCCGAGTACCAATGAAGACTAAATCTCTCTAAGTTAGGCAAGTACTGTATGGCAAAAGTATCCCCAAGATTCAAAAAAAGGGTTGTAGAAAAGCATTTCCAAGGGCTTGCTTCCCTCGTTTTTCCTTCCCTCACATTTCGAGAAAAATTCGCTTTTTCACATTAGTCATGTGTTTATTTTACTAGTTCGGTGACAAGAAAAATTATCTTGTTCACTTTATCCGGAGTTTTTGAACGTGGAGACATGGATGCGGAAAAGTGGTGCATAATGAGCCGGGAGAGAGAGGGAGGGCTACTATTAAATTAATGTCTCGAGTTTAAATGTGAATTAAACCGAATTTTATCGAGGAAGATTTTCTTAAGTGGATTACAAATCGAATGAAAGAAATCTTTTTTCTTATTTGACATACTTTTGGACGTGCAAAATATCACTACAAGACAAAAGAAAAATAAAGGTTTTCTTCCCCTTACCTGCAAAAACAAATTCTTTTTTTTAAAGAAAGAAAGAGACGTGGGTCCCAAAGTCAAAGTCTTGACTTTGGGCACACAATATAAAAGCTAAAAGGAAAGTGAAGCCCTCTACACGTGGAGCCAAAAGTTGGTGGGCCTAGATCAAACTTTTAACCTTGAGCACATAGAAATATAAAGTAGAACCTCTCCAGGAGATGTGCTGCTGAAACCCCACGAGAGAAAAAAAAAAAAAAATAGGAGCCACACGGCGTCAAGTTGAAAGGGAGCCACCCACATGATCAAGAAAAGGGGAACGCGAAGCAGCACGCATGTGAGAATAAATAGACGCTGAAGTTCTTGTTTTCGGTGTACGTAGAGCATTTTGTTTTTTTAGCTTGAACGCGTGGTAATTTTGTGCAATGAGTTTATGTTCAAGTAAATTGTTTATTTATAAACACTTTAAGTTTTGGGTTAAATTTAGGTGTGGGAAACACTTGAGCATGTGAGCGATTGTAAATTATGATTCTCTAATTATAGTAGATTATTTGTTGCTGGCTCTTCCATGGGCGTAGGTACCGATACTCGGACCGAATCACGTAAATTTTTGGTGTCCTTATTATTTCTCGTTTATTTATCTGGTGATTTTGCGTTAACGTAAATTGTAAGATCTTGTCATTTGCGCGTATTATATTCCAACAATTGGTATTAGAGCTTAGGATCAGATTTCTTGATTGTGATTAGAGCTTTTGTTTGTCTAATTATTATCTGGAAATTATGTTATTGCAATTATATCTAATAGAAAATTTGAAATTGAGAAGTTTAACGGGAGGAACAACTTTGGGTTATGGAGTATCAAGATGCAGGCATTATTGACAACCCAAGATTTGGTTAAGGCACTAAATGGTGAAGATGAGTTGCCAATTATAATGAAAGACTCTGAGAGGGTAGAGCTAATGGAAAAAGAAAATAGCACAATCCTGTTAAATTTGTTGGATGAGGTTTTAATCGAAGTTGCTGAGAAGAAGGATGCCACAGCATTATGGGCAAAACTTCAGGCACTCCATATGAAGAAAGATTTGAACAATCGCCTATACATGTTGAAGATGATGTTTCAATTTAGATATACTGAAAGTACATCTATCAGAACCCACCTAGATAAATTTAATAAACTCATGATGGATTTGAAGAACGTCGGTAAAATACTTGATGATGAAGAACAGGGCATGCTGTTGTTAACCTCTTTACCAGAGTCATGGGAGCACTTTTACTGATTCACTGTTGTAGGGGTGTAATACAATTACCTCAGAAGATGTGAAGTCGGTCTTATTCTCTAAAGAGTGGTAGAGAAAGTTGTGACATAATGGTCTAGCGCAAGGAGTAGGGCAAGCACTAACAATTTGAGATAGAGAACAACATTGAGGGCCTAGTAGTAGCAAAGGTAAAAACATATCAAAATCATGCCATAGAAGGTCCAAGGGACGCGTGCAGTGCTTTGAGTGTCACGAGGAGAGACACATCATGAGAGATTGTCCAAAGCGGAGAAATAAAGGTGATAGGTTGAATGCCACATGCAATGTGACAAACGTTAACGAGGGGAGCAATAGTGATGCAGAAACTGTTTTATGTGTGACTACTACTTCATCATGAGACGAATGGGTGCTAGATTCGGAGTGTTCTTATCATATGACGCCTCATAAGAACTGATTCACTACTTACCAAACTACATATGGTGGTAGAGTTTTTTTGGGGAATAACGCAGTCTTTAAGGCTGTGGGTATATGGACAATTCGGATTCGGATTTACGATGGGGTGGTGTGCATATTGACAGATGTGAGGCATGTACCGAAGTTCAAGAAGAATCTTATTTCTCTAGGAACACTTGACGACATCAAGTGTAGATACACCGCTAAAGGTAGAGTACTGAAGGTCTCTCGAGATGCCATGACAGTGATGAAGGGGAGGAAAGTGAATACTCTCTATCATCTACTAAGAGAGACCGCGACTAGAACTGCTGCAGTTTCATCAGGTGAGTCAGATTCTAACTTGACTTAGTTACGGCATATGCGTTTAGGGCACATGAGTAAGGCCGATATGACGATGCTGAGTGAAAGGGGGTTGTTGAAGGCATAAGATAATGAAGCTGGACTTATGTAAGCACTACATCTTTGGAAAGCAGCACCAAGTTAAGTTCACTATAGTTGTTCATTTGACCAAGCGACTAGTTAAATATATTCATTTAGACGTCTATGACCCATCTTCGATTCATTTGAAAAGAGGTGCCCGATATATGCTGATATTTATTGACAACTATTCGAATAAGGTATGGGTATACTTTCTGAAGCACAAATGTGATGTGTTTGATCGGTTCAAGAAATTTAAGGCATTGATTGAGAAGCAATTAAATAAATAGATCAAGTGCTTGAGAACCGATAATGGCATGGAGTTTTGTGTTAAAGATTTTACCGAGTTCTGCGAGAAAGAATGTATTGTGAGACACTGCACAATACTTGGAACACCGTAGTAAAATGGCATGGTAGAATGGAAGAACAAAACTTTACTTGAGCAAGCTCAATGCATGCTTCCGCATGCATGACTTGGCAAGGAATTTTGGGCCGTTGCAGTAAACATGGCATATTACCTGGTTAATCGATCTCCATCATCTGCTATCGAGTGGAAGACTCCTGAGGAAGTATGGTTGGGGAAACCTGTTGAATACTATAGATTACAAATATTCGGATGTTTTGCTTATGTTCATGCGAGCGATGGTAAACTTGAGTAGAGGATGAAGAAGTATATATTTCTGGGTTATGCACATGGGGTGAAAGGCTACTGGCTGTGATGCACCGATCCTAGATCACCTGGTTTTCTAATCGGTAGAGATGTTATCTTCAACGAGATTGCAATGTTTCAACAGAGGAGTTCTGAGACATAACCAATAGAGAAGAAAAATCATTGCATCATAAATGAGATGGACCTTCAGGTGGAGACTCCAAAGACCTTGAAGGTAACAAAAGTTGAAACTGCAAATTAGGCCGCAATTCCTGAAGTTGGTGATAGTAGACAATCAATATAACCGTAGCATACTATAGTTGCAGATAGATAAAAAAAAAGGCAAATCAAATCACTAGTACGTTATGGTTATACATATATTACTTATGCATTGACTGTAGGTGATGAAGTGGAGACAGATAAGCATTCGTCTTACTTTGAGGCGATGGCTAGTTCGGAGTCATCACAGTGGCTAGGGGCTATGAGTGAAGAGATGGAATCACTCCATCAAAATCAAACATAGGAGTTGGTCAAAGTACCCAAGAATTAGAAGATCGTTGGAAGTAAATGCGTCTTTAAACGAAAAGAGGACATTTCCGGTGTTGAGGCAGCGAGGCATAAGGCGAGACTTGTGGCGAAGGGGTATACACGGCGTGAGGACATTGACTACAATGAGATGTTCTCTCTTGTGATAAGACATACTTCTATTCGTGTTTTACTTACGTTAGTTGCTTCGTAAGATCTTGAGTTAGACCAACTAGATGTGTTAACTGTGTTTCTTAACGGTGAGTTGAAAAAGCAAATTTATATGAGGCAGCCAGAGAGATTTGATATTTCGAATAAGGAAAATCATGTTTGTTTGTTTAAGAAATCTTTGTATGGGCTAAAACAGTTTCCTAGGCAATGGTATAAACATTTTAATGCTTACATGGCTAATCAAGACTATTCAAAAAGCCAGATGGATAGTTGTGTCTACTTTAGGAGATTCGAGAATGGTTCTTTGATTTATCTACTCTTATATGTTGATAATATAAGAATATGTCTGATATTGATGTATTGAAGAGGCAACTAAATGTTGAATTTGAGATGAAAGATTTAAATGTTGCAAAGAAAGTATTGGGTATGGAGATTTTGCGTGACAAGACTATAGGAGTTTTACGTCTATCTTAGAAGAAATATATTAAGAAGATCATGGCATGTTTTAATATGCAGTCAGCAAAATCTATAAGTACACTTTTAGTAAAACACTTTAAACTTTCAGATAAATTGTCACCATAGATTGAGAAAGATGAGGAGCATATATCCCGTGTTCCTTATTCTAGTGTCGTGGGTAGTATTATGTATGTTATAGTATGCACTATGCCTAATATTTCATAAGCTATGAGCGTGGTTAGTCGCTATATGAAGTATCATGGTAAAGCTCATTGGAAAACTGTGAAGTGGATCCTTAAATATTTAAAGGGAACAACAGATATACGTATAGTATATCGGAAGGACAATAATGGTAGTGAGACCATTGGTTTTGTGGATTCAGATCATACTTGTGACTTAGTTGATCACAGGTCTTTAGTAGGGTATATGTTTACGCTAGCAGGTGGTGCAGTTAGTTGGAAAGCGTCCTTATAGGATCACATTGCCTTGTCTTCAACCGAGGTAGAGTACATGACACTAACCTTTGTAGCGAAATAGGCAATATGGTTACAAAATTTGCTTTCGAACTTTGGGTTAAAACAGAAAAGTATGGATATACACTGTGATAAACCAATGTGCGATATATTTGGCGTATAATCTAGTTTATTACGAGCGAATGAAGCATATCAACATCAAGTATCACTTCATCCGAAATGTCTTAGCTAAGAGTAATGTTATTGTCAAAAAGATTGTCACAGCAGATAACTCGGTAGACATGATGACTAAGTCTGTTCCTTTAACGAAGCTCAAGCTCTACTTGAGGTCTATTAGCCTCTGTGGAGAGTGAGCACCCGTCGAGGCGTTAGGAGAGCAGCATGGATAAAGAACACTATAACTTGGCTTTAAATATTGAGCCAATGTAGAGAATTGTTAAATTAATTTCTCAAGTTTGAATTTGGATAACGATTTATTAAACCTAATTTTATCGATGAAGATTTTGCCAAGTGGATTACAAGTTGAATGAAAAAATCTTTCTTCTTATTGGACATACTTTTGGATGTGCAAAATATCACTACAAGACAAAAGAGGAAATATATGAGATAATAGAAAAAAGGAAGAAAAAGGAAGGTGTTCTTCTCCTTACCTGCGATGTACGAATTCTTTTTTTAAATAAGGAAAGAGACGTGGGGCCACAATCAAAGTCTTGACTTTGGGCATATAATATAAAAGCTAAAAGGAAAGTGAAGCCCCCTACACATGGAGCCAAAAAATTAGTGGGCCAAAATTGGTGGGCCCAGTCAAACTTTTGACCTTTGGGCACATATAAATATAACGCAAAATCTCTCTAGGAGGTGTGCTGCTGAAACTCTACGAGAGAAAAAAAAAAAAAAAAAAAGACTGCACGGAGTCAAGTTGAAGGGGAGCTACCCACGCGAACAAGAAAAGGAGAACGCAAAGTAGCACGTACGTAAGAAAAAATAGATGTTGTAGTTCTAATTTTCGGCATACGTAGAGCATTTTGTTTTTGAGCTTAAACGCGTGGTAATTTTGTGCAGTGAGTTTATTATGTCAAAGTGAATTGTTTATTTATTGATGGTTTTATAAGTGATGGGCTTAAGGCCCGTCCGTGATGGGCTTAAGGCCCGTCCGCCCATGTTGGGCCTAAATGCCTGGCCCACAAGAGTAAGGCCCATGGATGAAGGGGCACGATTAATTATTTTTTGGAGGGACATATATAAGGGAGGAGAGAGAGGGAGAACGTAACTCTTGGCATAATAACGTACGTACGTCTCCCTCTCCTTCCAACGCTCTCTTTTTCTCCCAAACGCTCAAGGCGACGCCGTTTCCCTTTCAAGGCGAATTGACATCATCGGGGCCAGAATTTCTTCCTCTTCTTCAGCGTTGGTGTTTAATCTGTGGCTAACAAGGTACGCTCGAATCCGTGGTGTGCTTTACGATCGGTGATGCGTGTTTTCCCGGGCTTCGTTTTCCGCATTGATTTAGGGGTTCGATTCGGTGTCGAATCCGGTTTTCGGGGATCCGTTATTCCCAACATTGGTATCAGAGCCCTAGTTCACGTTTTCCCGATCAATTTGATGTTTTTTTTATTTATTTTTTGCAAAAAAATTTCGGCCGTACGGATCGGGGCGAGAAATCCCGACACCCGAGCGCTTTTCGGCCTTTTTTCTGAGTTTTCGTAAGTCGAAATCAAATTCTGAAGGCACTGGGAGAAGCGCGACGTCGAGACGAGTCCGGCGATGTGTCGAACGCCGCCGGGAGCCGCCGCACGCGCCCACACGCGCGGCCGGAAGGTGCTGCGCGTGGGCGCGACGCGCCTGGAAGCGCCGGCTTAGCCAGCGCGTGCGCCACACGCGCCGGTGGCGAACCGGCAAGTGCGTGCCGGCGGCCGGCGAACCGGCACGCGCCGGTCCGCGGACCGACGCGTGCTGACGTCACGTGATGACGTCACCGTGACGTCATCCAACGGTCGGTAACCGTTCGGATGACGTCATCGCCGACGACGTTTCGCCGGACGGTCACCGGCCGGTGACCCGACCCGACCGGCAACCCGACCCGACTCGCGGACGAGGCACGCACCCGGCACGTGCCGGATGACGTCTGCGTGACGTCATCCCCCGCACGCGCGAGGCACGTGCGTTCGGTCCGCGCGAGCGGTCCGACCGGCCCGTCCGGTCCGACCGGTTTGACCGTCGCGACCGGTTTGACCCCGCGCCCTTTGACCCGACCCGTTGACCCGTTGACCGACCGTTGACCCATTGACCGACGACCGTTGACTTTGACTGTTGACCGAAAAAAAAAAAAAAAAAAAAAAAAAAAAGGAATTTGTTTCTTTTTCAGTCATGCCTATGTGGATTATAAGTAATCCATTTTTAATTCTGCATTTGTTGCATGCATTTTGGAAAATTATGTATTTTCTCTTATATTAATTATGGATTATAAGTGATCCATTTTTAATTCTGCATTTGTTGCAGGAACTATGATGCGTTATGCAAGGATACCTGCAATCCCGAGAACGCACGAGGAAAATGCAAGACTTAAGAGGCTGATGTCAGAATTAGCCAATTATCAGTGGCATGATGGTGATTTATCACATGTGATCAAGGTTAATCAGATGATACAGGAAATCATCTGGAATGGTTATCTTATGCCGGATTTTGAGAAGGTACCGGCTTTGATGAACACTCTTCCACCTGAATGGCAAGCAGTGTTGGATCGGCTATGGGAGGTCAACGTGGTCCTGGGTTATAGGAGTCTGGTGGAATCTTTTGTGAAAGAGCACTATAGGATTGAGTTGGCCAAAAATTCAACCCTTAGATTGAGCGCCACATGGCGCCGAGTGAATGCGCCTTGGAGGCGACATGAAAGCTCTCCAAAAGTTTTTTCATGGTTGGCAAATGTGCCTTCAGTTTTCTCGAGATGTTTTTTGATAGATTAGAAGGGACATTCCCTATTTATTTCTTTGATTGATTATGTAATGATTACTACCTAATTGTGTTAATTGAAAGCATTATTGTTTTTAATTGTATGTCAATTATCTGTTGCTTTCTGTTATTGCTGGTTGCTGTGGGTAATTAGTGGTGGGTAGTAATAGAAGTTTTTGTAACTTCATAGAATTTATTTGCATAAGATAATTATATTAATAATAATTTTAAGTTAGGATTTTTGGAGGATGATTGGAAACATAGTGACCTTTTGATTCTGAAGCCTTACTTGAAATTATTTATTAATATGATGGGTCTATGCAAATAGGGATGCATAAATGATAGGCATTAATTATTCGTGCATGTGTGTCTGATGTGTTCAGAACGATGGTTCAGCAACTAAGAATGTAATTGCTGATATGAACGGCAATAATTGTGAAATATTGAATATGAAGATTCAATATGTGCTGGAAAAGCAAGAAGCACTAGAAGCTCTTGACCACATTATGGAAGATATTGAGGGTGTCGTGCACCACCTTGAGCTAGTAGAGGACCGCCTAACGGTATTTGAGCCGAAAATAGACATTTGCTATGTTGGTTCTAGCTCAGAAAGGGCTTTGTGCTCTAAGCGCAAGCGTATTGATTCGTTCAATATGTGGGAATGCAAAGGATCAAGTCCTTATTGCAAGAAATCAAGAGTTAACCAACACAAGAGAGGAAAACGTCCTCAAGTGAAGAAAATGTCAAGAGTGATGTGTTACAATTGTGACAAGAGAAGTCACTATGCTCGCGACTATCGTGAGCCAAAGAAGGAATGCACCTCTTGTACATTTAAGAACTTTGCTTATGTGTCAAGTTCTGCATTATAGGCTGAATCAATCCTTTGTGGAATGTAGATTCGGGAGCGACAGACCATGTAGCAAAGGATAGAGGATCCTTTGTGGAATTCCGACGAGTACCAACTGAACCGAGTGGATCCATATCGGAAACAACTCTAGAGCTGATGTAAAGGAATTGGGTGACCAATAGAACATGAGTGGTTGACGCACCTTGATGTTCTATATGCTCCAGAGATTCGTCGAAATTTTAAGTGTCTGTCTTAGTGTTGGTTAAGCTTGTTTTTGGTATGAACTTCCATAATAAAGGTGTAGATTTGTGTTTAGATACAAACTACTATGGTTGTGGTCACTTACTGAATGGTTTTATTGTACTAAATGTTGACCGTGATGATGTCAATATGTTATCCCCTTGTTTCACGTCTTCTATCTTATATGATAATGATGTGAATATGATGGCATGCTAGACTTGGTCATATGGGCCAACAACATATGAAAAGACTAGCCAAAAATGGCTTATTGGGCAATATTGAAAAAGTTGATTTGTCCATATGTGAGCATTGCCTAGTAGGGAAAATGACAATGAGACCATTTGGAAAAGGTAAAAGAGCTGAATTTCCTTGGCATTTAATCCATTTGGACATCTGTGGTTCAATGAATGTGAGAGGAAGGCAATGGGCTGTTTGTTTCATCACTTTTATAGATGATTCTACTTGATTCGGATATGTCTATTTGATTTCTCATAAATCTGAAGCATAAGTTGTTTTAGAAGGTTTATGAACCTGGTAGAAAATCAATTAGACAGGAAAATAAAGGTATTTAGATCCGATCGAGGTTAAGAATATTTATCTGATAAGTTCAGAAAATTATGTGATGAAAAAGGAATAGAAAGATAGTTGTTTATTCCATATACTCCTCAACAAAATGGTGTTGCGGAGAGAAGAAACAGAACCCTACTGGAATGGTTAGGTCCATGATGGCGCATGCTAACTTACCCATCACTTTTTGGAGTGATGTGTTGTTAACTGCTGCCAATATACTTAACCGGATGCCTTCCAAATCGGTTATTTCCACTTCATATGAGTTATGGACAGTTAGAACACCGGACTTAAGTTTTCTTAAGCCATGGGGTTGTGCTGCCTATGCTCATGAGTCCTCTCACAAGTTTTGGGAAATTGGGTCCCAAAGAAAATAAGAGTATTTTCATGAGATACCGCGAACACTCAAAAGGGTATGTGTTCATAGGTGAGCAGGAAAGTGGGAGTATAACTGAATTTGAATCACGGGATGTCACATCCTTAGTGGATGAATTTCCTAAGAGGGGCGAAATAAGGGAAAATTACTCCCTATTTGAAACCTTGGATCAAGATAATGATGTTAGTGGAGTTCGTCCAAGTGGGAGTAATATGAGATGTAATGAATTGAATTCAACTCATTCTTAATTACAACCACCTGAATGTGACGACATCATCATTACCTAATCCAAGTGGGAGCATGATGGGGAATGATGTGCTAAGTGTACAATCTCCCATACGGTGAACAAGTCGCCAAAGTATTCCTCGTCGATGTTTTGACATTGAAGGGGAAACTTTTATGGTTGCTCCACAAGATGAGGATGAGCCAAAAAATATTAATGAGGCTCTGAAATACCCTAGTAAGGAAAAATGGATTTATGCAATGAAAGATGAGATAGAGTCAATGAAGTCAAACCAAGTCTGAGAACTGGTTGATCTTCCAAAAGGGACGCAGAGCTATTGGGGACAAGTGGGTTCTCAAAATAAAGCGAAAGGCTAATGGCTCAATAGAAAGGCATATGGCTCGCCTTGTGGCAAAGGGGTATAATCAACAGGAATGAATTGATGATGAAAATACATTTTCTCCTGTAGTGAGATTTACCTTGATTCGCATTATTCTGGCAATAGTGACTAGTATGGATCTTGAGTTACATCAAATGGATGTAAAGACTGCTTTCCTCAATGGAGAATTAGATGAAGGAACATATATGGAACAACCTGCTGATTTCATAATGAAAGGCCAAGAAGAAAATGTATGTTGACTTTGGGGGTCGATATATGGCCTTAAGCAGTCATCGAGACAAAGGTATATACATTTTCATAATGCCATAGTGGCATATGATTTTACAATGATAGATGATGATCATTGTGTATATATCAAAATATCCAATGATCAATTTGTGATCATATCATTATATGTTGATGATATACTAATTGCTGGAAACAATATGGAGTTTATTAATACTGTCAAGAGTTGGTTGTCTTCCAACTTTGATATAAAAGACATGGGTGATGTTATATACATTCTTGGAGTTCAGATTTCAAGATTATAAACCCATAGATACTCCTATTGCAAAGGGTGAAGGATTGAGCCATAGACTGTGTCCAGGGACTCCACAAGAGAAGAAACAAATGATACATGTTCCTTATGCTAGTGCTGTTGGGAGTTTGATGTATGCTATGATGTGTACAACACCCGACATATGCTTTGCAGTTGGAATGGTGAGTAGATACCAATCCAATCCAAGTCAAGCACATTGGAAAGCCGTTAAGAGAATATTGAGGTATCTAAAGGGGACTGCTGATTATACGTTGAGTTATTAAGGAAAGGATCTGCAACTCAAAGGCTATTCTAATACTGATTGGGGAGGAGATTTAGATGAAAGAAAATCTATCTCTGGGTTTGTTTTCTTACCGAATAATGGCACCATATGTTGGAGCAGTAAGAAACAAAAGTGTATAGCCTTGTCCACGATATAAGTTGAGTTCGTGGCATTATCAGCAGCAGTGTAAGAGAGTGTTTGGCTTAAGAGATTTTTGGATCATTTAGGTGTTATTAGAAGTGCTGCAGATTTATTGTTGGTTAACTGTGGTAGCCAAGCAGCAAAAAGCGTATACCAAAGATCCAAAATATCATAGCAAGACCAAACCTAAAGATACCAAGTATAATCTTGTCAAGGATATGGTTGCACGAAAAGATGTGAACTTAGAGTACATACTACGCATGGAATGGTAGCAGATCCTATGACAAAGCCAATACCTAGAGATGTGTTTTGTGGTCATATGAAACATCTAGGATTGCGTAGAGACTGATGTACTGAATATTGTAATTTCCCTAAATGTTCACAATATGATGAATTTGTGTTTTCATCATTAATGCCTATGAATCTTTGTTTAATCCTTATGCATCTTAATGCTTAGTGCATTACTTTAAGTTGAGAAGTATGTCGGACAGATATAAGATTAGCCCACTCACACGGGTAATCGCCTATTTCGTGTGATAAATAGAGATGAGACAGTATTTAAGCTTATTATCTAGGTGATAATCGAGAGCTCAAGCTCAAAATACGCATGTCGCCTTAACTGAGTGTTAAGATGATGATATAATACTTACTATGTCCGAAAGTAAAATATCCCACATATTTTACTTTATCTGTCTAAGATGCCAGATGTGAGTTCTGATGAATTTTGTGAATGAGTAGATACGTGAACTCAAGTTAGACATTGGGTATGTCTGAACTATCATCTGTACGGTATTGAAAGGTGTAGACATACGCTCCATGGGAAATGAGTTAATACCATAATACGTATTTCATACTACGTATGCATGAGACGACCAATAAGAGTGGCAAAAGTTTGATCTCAACTTTTATGACGTGTGAGACTCTTGAGGAAAAGAGTTCCTCAATTTCTTAGTCCCCTCATGACTCTTACTTATTCTCAAGATTTCTATTTAGTGTTTGCTATCTTAGGATGTTGCCAATGGTCATGAGTGATTCGATCTAATGGGGCATTTCTAGAAAAGCAAGCTGGACTGAAATTGAGAGTTTGAAGGAAAGAGGAAGATCGATTTTGGAGAATCACATTGTAGTTTTGTATTCACCAGTTAACCAATTATGATTGTCTTTGTGATAATCATAATTGTGAATACAATATATATATATCATTGTTTGAAAGAGATCAAGAGAGATATAAATGTGATCGATCGATCTAGGGTACTGCATACTAAATCTACTCAGGAAGTGATGCCCGTTATGAGCTGCTATATATTCCTAACAGATGTATGGCAACGAGCTCTCAAAGTATGCTGGTCGCACGGATTATTCACCGGTATGAATGTTGAAGAGAGGAAAAGAGGATTCTGTTCGGCCTACCATGTTAAGTGAGAGTCTATGATGGATTTTTCTCTGATGGGGTTGAGTAGGGCCTATCCGCCCATGTTGGTTTTGGACCACCATGTGCGAGTGGGAGATGATGGTTTTATAAGTGATGGGCTTAAGGCCCGTCCGTGATGGGCTTAAGGCCCGTCCGCCCATGTTGGGCCTAAATGCCTGGCCCACAAGAGTAAGGCCCATGGATGAAGGGGCACGATTAATTATTTTTGGAGGGACATATATAAGGGAGGAGAGAGAGGGAGAACGTAACTCTTGGCATAATAACGTACGTACGTCTCCCTCTCCTTCCAACGCTCTCTTTTTCTCCCAAACGCTCAAGGCGACGCCGTTTCCCTTTTCAAGGCGAATTGACATCATCGGGGCCAGAATCTCTTCCTCTTCTTCAGCGTTGGTGTTTAATCTATGGCTAACAAGGTACGCTCGAATCCGTGGTGTGCTTTACGATCGGTGATGCGTGTTTTCCCGGGCTTCGTTTTCCGCATTGATTTAGGGGTTCGATTCGGTGTCGAATCCGGTTTTCGGGGATCCGTTATTCCCAATATTTATAAACACTTTGGGTTTTTGGTTAAATTTAAGTGTGGAAAACACTCGAGCGTGTGAGCAATTGTAAACTCAGATTCTCCGATTATAATGGATTATTTGCTGTTGGCTCTCCCCGTAGATGTAGGTACCAATACTCGAATCGAACCACGTAAATTTATGATATCCTTATTATTTCTCGTTTATTTCTCTGGTAGTTTTGTGTTGACGTAAATTGTAAAATCTTATCGTTTCCGCGTATTATATTCCAATAGCTAGAATTTGAATTCTATAAGAATACGTCAAGGGAGCTTGCATTGTGAATAAACTCAATATTAGATCTTTCTTTACTTTGATTCTCGTGGGTGTTTCAATGGCAAATTCTAGAAAGATGACGATTCAGTTTTGCCAACTCAAGTGCAAGCTTTTCCCTACTTTTTCTCCTCCTCCTTTGTATCCAGGCCTCCTAAACAAGAGAACATCGCAATTCCAATTGCAGTCTCCTCCCATCTCTTTGCCCTCTTTCTTTCCACTCCACTACTCTTCTCTCAAACATAGCCTCACAGCCAGGCCACAACTCTGCTTTCCCCCCTCCTCCATCCCTCGGTGGGTTCACGATACATTCATCAGTTATAAACAGGCCGACACACGCAACTTCGTGAGCCACCTCCATGTCGCTCTTGAGCGGAACAACATAAGGGCCTTCATCGACTACAATCTGGAAAGAGGAGTTGAGATCGAACCAACAATCCTTGAGGAGATTGAGCGGTCGAGGAGTGCCATTGTGGTCATCTCTCAGACCTTCGCCTCCTCGACTTGGTGTCTGGAAGAGCTGGATAAGATCCTCGAGTGCAAGGAAAAGAAAGGCCAGTTGGTGTTCCTCATTTTCATGGACGTTGACCCCAGAGAGATGCGCGAGCAATCCGGACCATTCAAGCGGATTGGCCAAAGCAAGAAGGTTTTTGGCAAGGAGAATGCTGACAAGGTCCGGAAGTGGAGAGACGCTCTCCGCAAAGCCGGCAATCTTACCGGCTGGCCTCTCGAAAACAGGTACTATCTTTCTCTTCCTTTTAAGTGTTTTCTTAAGAGGATTCCTTAAATGCCCATTTCCTTTATGCAACATTTCTCTCGATTACTCTGATTCCCCTTGTTGAAAACAAACAAGTGGGTGAACTCCAATGCATATGAGCCACTTATTCTGTAGGAGGTTATCAGAAGCCCCATGCTTTCATTCGTTAGAATTAAAGAGAACCAAAATGGGCAAGTTCAGACCACTTACACGGCCAACACAGGGTAAACCTAGCTGTGATGCAACCCTTCCCTTCACCACCAAAGCTCTCATATGGAATGATGAATATGTCAAAGGCAAAAAAGAGGAAAAAGAAGGTTGTTGTCAGCCTCTCTCTTGTTTGGACTGGGATACCTAGCTAGGGTTCAAAAGAAAGTTCAGCCTCCAGTTTGTGCTCTTCCCTCTTTTTATCGCCTGCTCTTAAATCTCCCTCTCTCTCTCTCTCTCTCTCAGACTCTGTCTCTGTACCTGTCTTTGCCTCTCTGTCTCTCTCTCCACTTTTCATAGTATTTCCTTTTTTGGCCAAGAAACTCTCTATAGTAGAACCTCTTTTTCGATGAGCATCGAGACACTTTTCATTGACTGATTTCAATCCCTTTTCTTTTAATTTATTGCTTAAATGATTTGCCAAAAGATTTTCTCTTCTTTGTTACATATACATTATATTTTGTACTAATATGCATCACCAAGATTTGCTATCTTTGGAATGTTTACCTCAAATTTAGCAGAGTTTACTTTAGGGCAACATTCAACAAAAGAGCTTCCTGGGCGTTTGAAAAGTCAAATTTATCCCACGACTATATGGTACTTGTTGAAGAATAATTATTACTTCTTATTCCTCTTGTAATTGTTAAAAGTACTGATTGTATTACAAAGGAAAGTCGAAGATGAGAGAACACTAAGTCACGCACAGGTCAACTTCTCACATGCCACTATATACTATTATAGCAGATTGGATATTGGATATTAAATTAGATTAGATGGGCGATACTCCTAAGGTCCAGAATATAATCTTATTGATCTTTCATCTATCTTTACTAGCATGAATCACCAGAGTCACACCTTTCGTTATTGATAATATGCAGACTTGAAGCTGAATTCATCCAATCCGTTGTGGAAAAAATCTCAGGAAGATTGAGCGGCTTAGGCACGAACCTGCTTTCTTTCCATCCAGTTGGGTTAGATTCTCAGCTGCAAGGCTTGTACTCATTACTCCAATTAGAGGTTGAGGATGTCCGAATCGTGGGAATTTCCGGCACTAGAGGAATAGGAAGGACTACACTTGTGCAAATTCTGTACCACCAAATTGCAAATCAATTTGATCATAGTTGTTTTCTGGGGAACGTGAAGAATATATCAAGCCAAGATGGCCTTGTCAAAATGCAAAAGACCCTTTTTGGTGACATTTTCAGTGATGGAGTTTCAGAGTTTAGCGACGATATTCATGGAGCAATAAAATTCATGAGGCGTAAGTTTCACAAGAAGAGGGTTTTGTTGGTGTTTGATGACGTGGAAGGGTTGTTGGAGCCTCTGAGCAACCTAATCAAGGCAATGAACTTAGGCTTGGGAAGTAGAGTCATTTTGATCCCTCGACATGAAGAAACAATAATCGGTCTATCTGGGGATATCTATAAAGTAAGAGCGATGAATGATGATCAAGCTATTGAGCTTTTCAGTTGGAATGCATTCCAAGAAAGATATCCCAGAAGTGATTATGAGATGCTCTCAAATTGCCTCACTAGTGTTTCCAAAGGGCTTCCTTTAGTACTCATCGTGATGGGTTCTTTCTTGAATGGCAAAAGTGTCAAGGAATGGCAAGTAGCTTTTGACCGACTAAAAGAAATCCCTCATGGAAATGGTCATGAAATAATGAGGATTGTTATCGATGGCTTAGAGGCTAATGAGAGGACAATTTTCCTTGACATCGCGTGCTTTCTTCATGGATATGACAAAGAAGAGATCATCAAGTCCTTGAGCCAATGTAGTATCCATGCCAATAGTGGAATTGAGATTCTGGCTCAAAAGTCGCTCATATACATTGACGAAAATAATAAAATATGGATGCATGATTTGCTTCAAGAAATGGGTAGACAAATTGTAATCCAAGAGTGTCCAACAAACCCTAGCAAGCGAAGCAGAATATGGCGCCATGAGGATGCTTTGCAAGTAGTTAGGCAACAGTCGGTAAGATTTAAGCATTAACCTAACAAGAAATTAATTTGAACATAAATGTATACCTTCTTTTTGTGGACTTCACGTTTACATGGTATAAAAAACTTTAGATTGCATAATTAGGCATATGCAATTTTTATTTTTGCCAATCAGAGTTTAAGCAAGAGACTAGGGTTTAGGATCTTTATTTCGTGATTTGTTAATTTTCTCCTTAAAATTGCAATTTGTATTGTTTAGTTGACAGTTGTCTAACCTAGTATAAATCCTCTCGTTTGTTCATCATAAGATGAGTACGTCTTCATTTAGAAACGGCGTGTGTTATCACGGTTGTTAGACTAGCACGGTTTTAATACAAATTTAAACATTATTTTTAAAGTTAGACTTGTTTGTTGTTTTTTTGGAACGGTTTAGAAAATCTTCTTATTTTCAAGTGCTTTTGATATGCATAATTTTTTATTATTATTTGGCTTTAATAGGGAACGGATGCCATAGAAGGCATTAAACTAGACAAGGTTGATGTAGAAGACTTGATCATGAATGCAGACTCGTTCAAAAAGATGAAGAAGCTCAGGCTATTCATGATGGCCGATCATGTCCCTCATTGCGGACCGGCTGGACATCTATCGAAAAAGTTGTGGAAGCAGTTTGGCCGGACACAGAAATAGTATACCTTCACGTGTTGGGAGGCGCTGGTGGAGCAAGTTTCCAAGTTCTGGTCTCACATAGCATGAAGACCCCGATTCTTATCATCTTGGTGTTGGTCCATCTCAAACCTTAGCCGAAAAGTATTCCTTGGATCAGTCTAAACTTGAGTCAATTAGCTCAATTTAAATGTCTTGTCCTAAAGCTTCGCCCATTTACTTGATACAGGCCACCGCATCTCTCTCTCATTTTCTTTTGAAATTTGTTTACTTTTCGCCATTGTACTTTCACTACTTTTGTAATCGAGTCCCTATACTTTCAATTTTTCTAATCAAACCCCTTCGTACATGAAATTCGACTAAATCTAATTGACGTGGCTGTTAGAAGATGCTGAAACATGACATGGAATTAATATTGCCTACGTAAACATCCACTATGGATTGTGAGATGGTGGGATTATGAAAACAAATTGAAAGTGCGCAATCAAGTATCAAATGAAATGCACAAATAGCACCCTAACAATTGTTCCAAGAACATCCAAAACTTTATTTAAGTCCTAAGAGCTTGTTCAATTTTGAGTTCAATTTTTGACAAAAGGTTTTTGCATATTTTAAGAGAAAACTACTCAAAATCTACATATTGAGCTTTTCCGTAATTTTTAGAAAAAAAAATATTTTTTTCGGAATTTTTTTACTTTTAAAAGGGGGACTCGGGCCAAGCCCGGGCCCTGCCCAAACATGAGATTCGGCAGACTACAAAATTTGGGCCAAGGACACAAAGACAAAGAAAGGAATGTGCTCGATGAAATAAACCCAAACAAGCCGAATTAAGCTCAATACTCACCAACACTTGTAGTAAAAAAACGAACCCCAAATTGATCAAATTAACACTTCAGGCCTAAGGCTCACTAAGTACCAAAATCAGCCCGTATTTGCGTAGCTTCAACTTAAGCCCAAAGTGGACCAATCCCATTGCTATAACTAAGCCCAAAATCTCTTAATTTCCTTCCTCATTCATTCTTTCCTCTACGCCCGATTCACATTCTCAGAGGCAAATCAGACTCAAGAGAAAGTCTACGGATCTAGCTCAGGCATTTCGGCAAACACGTGGTGCGTGACACTAAAAGGAAAGCCACGGACTCAAACGAGACAAGAACTTGGGCCTAAATCAGCATGAAGATAAGAAAAAATACTCAAGGCCGACTCGGAGATAGAATTATTTGCATTCAACATGAGCATGAGCGAAGAACGAAGAGTCCCGTCTCGGTTGAACCGAGACAGGGCAAAACAGAGCGTCAAGTAGGAAGGAGGGGAAGGTGAGCTCAGTCGGGGAAGGTGGCCTTAACCGGTTCTGTGGTAGTGAACCCGATAGATCAGACCACGTCCAGTCACCTCGACACCTTTGAGCTCCCTTTGAGCTGGGATCCTCAGGTGAAATTGCTTGACCCACGAAAAAAGAAAGGTGACCTATTGGGGACTTGGTGTGAGGGAACGGGAGCCACGGTCTCGAGAAAGCAGCCGGGAGTCATCGAACCGAGTTTGGGCACGGCCGGACTGCCGGAGGGCTCCTCGCTCTCAGACTCTCTCTCTCTCTCTCTCTCCCCGATTTCCTCCTCCACTTTTTTTTCTCTCTCTCGCTGGTCCTCTTTCTTAGAAGAAGAAGAAAAAAAGAACAGCTAGCGAGACCCCTACCATGGCCTTCCTCCTCGGGATCAAGTCACGGTCCATTTTCAGCTAAGAACCACTTCTCAAATCGGAGTTAGAACGCCCCCTCTAATGTCGTTGCTCTGCGCTCTCTGCCCTTGGTGCCATTCTCTGCAAAACGCGTGCGAGAGGAGGGGAGGAAGAAGATTGTACTCGGATCGGGCCAGGGAAAACGGGAAAATGGGCCGGCTCCCTCGGGGTAAGAGAGGGAAAAGGAAGAGGCCGAGCCAAACTGGACCCGGCCCGATCTCAATTCCCCTTTTTCTTTCTTTTTTAAATAATAATATTTTAATTTTTTTAAAATAATAAATTCCATTAATATTAATGCAAATGCTCAGAGTACCTATGTGCTATGTAATTTAATGAAATTTGTTTTTACTCGGGGTGGAGGGTAGTCCCCAAATTCTTTATGCAATAAATTAATAATTAATGAGTCGTCAAAATATGTGTTAACAGCTTTTTTAAAGCTCTCATCGAGTTAAGATCTACCGTAACAAGTGAAATAGGTCAAAACCCGTGTTTTATCACAACTTTTCTAAATGAAAAATTTCTTTCAAGTGTCATTTCTAGAAATCGAGCTAGGGCAAAATATGTATTTTTGCTTTTAGAAGCTGAAACCATGGCGTGCTAGATTTCGAAACTTAGTAAGAACCTCCTCTCTTTTTCTGGAATAGTGGCCGAATCCCAATTAAGCGAGTGGATTCTCTTTTCTTTTTAATATCTCCCATAAGAAATTTCTAGTTATATGATCAAATATTTTACCGGTTTTCTTGGGTTTTTAGTCACTTGCATTATATGTGTGGGCGCAGCCAAGACGAATCTAGAATTTTTCTAAGGCGCAAAGACCTAACATCCTTAAAAAGCACCAATTTAAGGTATCGGCACCTGCTGGTTCAAACATTTTTTGTCTCATAGAAGAATGCCAACTTTAGTTCATGTCACTAATCTAACCTAAACTTTTTTTTCCCTCTTAATAAAGCATCAACTTTAGATTGAGTTTCAATTCTAATTTGAACTTTTTTTTTTAATAAAAGTAATAAATGAACTTTCTTTTTTTATCTCATCAAAAAGTACAAACTTTTACTTGATACCTTGGCTCCCATCAAGTTTTCTTCTAATAATGTCATTAAAAATTCGACATGTCATTTCACATGCACTCGCCAAAAACTTTGACGAAAGTTAGAGAGGAGCTATATCTAGGTATTGACAGAAAAATTGGTATTTTTTTTATAAGACAATTTAGAGTTTAGGCTAAATTTGAGATCCGAGTTTAAGTTAATGTATTTTTATGAGACAAAAAAGTTTGGATCGGAATTAGAATCCAAACTAAAGTTAACACTTTTTTATGGGACAAAAACAAAATTTTTTTACATGATTGAAACTCAATTGGAAATTTGTGATTTTTTAGGCAATTGGTATGGGGGCAAAGTTTGAGAAATGATTACTCCAATAGCAACGTAATATTTTTACTCTTAAATATATGATAAGAATTATTTAAAGCGGATTTTGTTTGTCTATTAAGCTAATCTCCATGATTTTAGAATTGTTTATTAAACTTTATGGATATGCGGGGGCTAATTAAGTAACTGACTCGTAAGATGGTGGTCGACAAAAGGCGCAATCTTAAAGTCACTCCTTCCCGATTAACTTTCCAAAGCAAGCTCTTTCATTGACTTGTTGAGCTTATTCATCTATTACAAGCAGTCTTCTAAACTAATCGATACACTTTAAAGTTTGGGAAAAGTTATCTGAAAATTTCTAAACTTATTATACGATGGACAATTTAATTATAAACATTTCAGTTAATCAATTTAATTTTAATATTATTAACGATCTCTTAATTTAGTCTTTCCGATTAATTTTAAATAAAAATTACTGACTTGGTGTTCAGATTGATGCCAACCATCCTATGTGACATGGTTGGTACTTGGTGTTCACGTGGATAATTTTTATAATAATAATTATTTTCTTCTTTTTTTAAATAAACCCATGCCTATGGCTGGTAAAGTAAAAAGGGAAGAAAGAAAAAAATAATAAATAAATAAAAGAAAGAAAAAGAGAGTTTTTATAATAAAAAAAAAATACGGCCTCTTATTTTTAAAAGTGCCAATTTTAGCATAAGTCTCAATCTGGCTCAAATTTTTGTTGTCATGTAAAATACTACCAACTTTAGATTAGGCCTCAACTCTAGGCTAAACTTTTTCCTCTTATAAAAAAGTGCCAATTTAGAGACAAGGACATGATGCAGCTTCGATGCAGCCTTGAGGAAATGCGATGGTAGCTTATTTAATATGAGAAAAATTTGGTAATACATTTATTTTCATTAGGAGAGATTAAGGGTGTCATGACAAGATGTGGTTTCCACAGTTAGTTTTTAGACTCTATTTCTTTCACAAAATTGAATGATTCGAAAACATATTTTCTTTAAAATAATCACTTATATTGTTTAAAATAATTAGTTAATGAAAAATATTTTTATTATTGATAATAATTAAATGTTTAAACAATCTTGAGAATGTTAAAAATGTTTTTCGCTTATTTGTTTTTGTAGATCATAAAGTAGATCATTTTTAGAAAAGTTACTTTTTAGATTATTAATTTTGCCGATACGCGTATCAAACAAAATCAAATCTTTCAATGGTGACGTACCTCCCCACGAAAAGATTCGACAAAAAAGAAGAAGAAGATTCATTCTGGAACTTCTCTCTGTCTTTTAAGTAAAACATTACTTTAGGACATGAATATTTTATTATTTAACACCTTAAATTTAATGACGGCGACTTCCCTTTTCGAACACTGTTTTTTAACTAATGAACAGAATGAAAAAAACAATGGAGACATAGTGAAGCTAAATTCCGCTTAAAGTTAAAGTACAATACGACGCAGGTCATTTAAATAGCCAGAAAATAATATATAATTGGCTTTTGGGATAGCTTTTGGGATAGCTTTTGGGAATCTACCAAGAATTATTGCACTCTTGCAACGAAATACTCACTGAGGAATTATCTCCCACAATTACCATGAGGGGTCATTGCGTGCATTTGAGATAGCTTTTGGGAAAAGAATTCTTAGATACGAGGTGAGTTGTTAAAAAAATAGCATTTTGAATAATTGGGTTTCGGTATATTTTTTGTAAAACAATTTAAATTTTTTTTTTTAAAAAAAAAAAAAAAAAGAGAGAGAGGGCAGGGCTGCTGGGATTCGGTGACCTCGCATGAACCAAGGGCGAGCGTCAACCGGGTGATTAAAGGCAACCTGGTGACCAAAGGCGAGCGTTGGCAGCCCTCGCCGACTCTCGTCGGATGCTTGGCGACTCTAGACCGTCAATCTGAGACAAGTTCGCGACCCAGTAGATGTCACTTGAGACAGCCCCGCGACCCTCGATCCTCAACCCTCAACTCTCGGCGAGCTAGATTGGGGCGACGAGAATGGTGTTTGAGAGAGACCATTGACAATTGAAAAGCGAGCGCAACATACACATGGAAATATTAGTGATGGAAAAATTGAAATGACAAATATTCATTAAACCCTTGAAGTACCATTTTTGGAATGCTGAAAGCCAATGTTGATCTAGAGTTGCATTGGCCTTAAAGACTACGAAAGCTTAAGAGCCTTTGGCATTATATTACCGAATACTTCAATTTTGGAACTGTTAGTAATATTAAGATATTCAGATATCTTTGAAAGATATTTAGGATATTTTCTTTGATTTTTTTATATCTATTTTGATTATATATTTTTGATTTGATTTCCTCTATTTTAGACTATAAATAGGCTCTCCATGCACCATTGCATCTAGTAAAGGACTGCAGTAGCAAAATAAATACATCCCTGCTGCTCGACATTGTTCATTCGAGTGCCGTATTATTGTCTGAGTAAATGCCATGGTGGTTGGGTTATGATGTTCACGATACCTTACCATGTCAAGTTTTCTTTTTATCAAAGGTATTTTTGGATGTTGCGAAAATGTGTATTCACATAATAACCTTTGCTTAGTAGTGCCGAGCTTATTCCGCTCGCTATAGCCACACAAGTCGCATCAGCCACATCTATTGCAAGCCATATCAGCCACGGTTGTTAAGTTATTGTCCTAGTGCAAAGTCGATCACAAAGGACGCATGTTATTCGACTCCATCACCTGCAATTCTCGACTTTTACCTCTCGTTTTGAGAAGTCGACATCACCACCAAATTCACAGCCGTCAGACTAGCAACATATTGAAATCTTCTAGTCATTGGAAACTCAGAGCCACCTCGTCTTTAAGTGGTGGCCACATCGACCAACTCTCGGTGGTCGCTTTTCTGCTGTAGTTATTCTCATATTCACCAAGTGCCCTACCTTTTTCCCCAACTGAAAGTATATTTGTTAGTTTTTAGTTCTAATCCTGGTCCTAGTCTACAATCATCAAGCACCCAATTGGATAGGATATGCTAGACGTTATATTTGGTCGTCCGCCAAAGAAAATCTGTTGTATGAGAAATATTATGTTTATTTGTTACGTTACAAATCCAGTGAAATAATCTTGACATCAAATCTAGCGTAAAGTGTTCATTCAAGTGTTTTTTGAAAACAATTTATAGAGGACTTGTTATAGATGAAGCCAAATATTTGTTTTTAGGGTTTTTTTTTTTTTTGTCTTTTCTGTCATATTTGTTTTTAGGTTAAAAGTGATACATTTATATTAGCGATGTCAAGACCCTAATCGTCAAGATGCTGAAAAAGGAAATAGAGAGACAAGAAAAAGAGAGAAGAAAAAAGTGAGTTTTTTCTTTACGAGGGTTCTCAATCTTTTTGTGTCGTGATCTTAAGAGAAGATCATCGTTGTATTCCAACTTTTTTCGAAGTTTAGTAAATTCGCAGAGTGCCTTTGCGTGGAGACGTAGCCCAGGTTTAGGTGAACTTCGATAACAAATTTTCTAGCGTGTTCTTCTGATTATGTTCTTTTATTATTATATTCTGCTTGGTGAATTGTTTGCGAGCGTTATTTTTCTGGAATCGACGTGCGATTTCGTAACTGGTATCAGGGCCTACAGTGGCTAATCGAGAACATCGAGGGTTTTTCGGTGACGTTCGATTGAAAGCAAATATGATGGCAGAAGATAAAATCAGAATCGATAAGTTTGATGGGGAAGATTTCGGATGGTGAAAACTACAAATAGAGGATTATCTTTATAAAAAAGATCTCTATACATCACTTGAGGGTTGGAAACCCGAGATGGCGGAAGTGGATCCGACAACAGAAGCCTAATGGAAAATGCTTGATCGAAAGGCATTAAGTGTGATTCGTCTAGGGTTGACGAAAAAGACAGGGTACCACATCGGGAAAGTAAAAACTGCAAAAGAAGCCATGTATATTCTAACGAATATTTATGAGAAGCCGTCCATATCAAACCAGGTATTTTTGCTAAAGAAATTGGTTAACATGAAGTTATTTGATAGAAGTTCTATGGCAGAGCATATTAATAGTTTCACGTAGGTAACGGGTCAATTGGAATCCACAGGCATAAATTTAGATATGAAACTTCAAGCTTTATTATTTTTATGTTCTCTTCCAGAAAGTTATAATACCGCAGTGCAGGGAATTTCGAGCACCATGAAGGATGATTTAACTCTTGATGATGTTGTGAGTAGTATCATGGATCAAGAGATGCGAAGGAAAGTCTCAAGTGGAGATAATTTTTCTGCATTTGCATCTACATCTTGAATGGCACTCGCAATGGAGAACCGTGGAAGAATTAAAAGTAGAGGAAAATTTAGCGGGCGTGGCGGATCACAATCAAGGGGTAAGAGACAGGTTGCAAAAGATGAGTATCAATTTTGCCACAAAACTGGACACTAGAGGTTTCAATGTAAAGCTTACAAAAAGAAGCAGCAAGATGAGAATCAATGAGCTAATGTGGTTAGCGATGAATCTTTGCTAGATAACTTGTGTTTTTCTACAGAGTTTGACTTGACAATAGATAAATGGTTTATTGATTCCGGTGCTTCTTTTCATTGCACCTTGCAAAGAGACATAGTTGATGATTATGCCAATGGAGATTTCGAACAAGTGGTTATGGAAAGCGGCCACATGTGTCCCATTGTTGGGAAAGGAACTGTGACTGTGAACATCTCAGGTGGAGGATGTCTAGTTTTGTGTGAAACTAGACGTATTCCAGAATTAAAGAAAAATCTGATTTTAACCAGTAAACTTGACCAAGAAGGTTTGGTAATAACCTTTAGATGCAGAGAGTGGAAGATAACCTCAAGGGTAAGAGTAGTAGCAAAGGGAAAGCATACGGGTACTCTTTACCTTCTCCAAGGAGACAATATCAGTGATATGGTTGCAACTACAATAGCTGCAAGTAATTTATTTACTCTTTCGCATTATCGTTTGAGACATCTTGGTAAAAAAGGTGTAAAGCAGTTACACTCGAGGAAATTACTTTCAGGTTTGCAAAAAGTTGAGTTAGATTTTTTTGAGAGTTGCATTTATGGAAAACAAAAAATTGCTAGTTTTCAATTGAATGTGCGACAAAATAAAGGCTAGAAGCTAG
The DNA here is from genome assembly GCA_017140255.1 of Eucalyptus paniculata subsp. matutina. Taxonomy (NCBI): domain Eukaryota; kingdom Viridiplantae; phylum Streptophyta; class Magnoliopsida; order Myrtales; family Myrtaceae; genus Eucalyptus; species Eucalyptus paniculata. The sequence goes on along the minus strand of CM029441.1, from coordinate 19,529,694 downwards.
AGTTGGTTCATATTGATGTATGGGGACTTACTCAATAACTCTCTTATGGTGGTAAGAGATATTTTGTCACCTTTTATTGATGACGCGACAAGGAAGACTTGGGTCTATGCCATTAGATTAAAACTTTGAAGTTTGATAATGGTGGTGAATACACGAGTAAGGAATATGCAGAATATTTGAGTTGAGAAGGCATACACGAGTTAAAAACTGTTCCTAGAACTCCTCAAGAGAACGGTGTAGCTAAAAGGATGAACATGGTTATTCTAGAACATGCAAGATGCAAGAGGCTACATGCGGGTCTCCCGCTACACTTATGGGCTGCCACAGTTGATGCATCTGTTTATCTTGTTAACAGAACTCCATCTAGTGCGTTGGATGGAAAAATACCACAAGAACGGTGGTTAGATAAAAAAATTAATTATTCACATCTAAAGGTATTTAGTTGTATTGCATATGCTTTGATTGATAGGGAGGATAGGAAAAAACTTGATGCTAAGTCCTAGAAATGCATCTTTATCAGATACGGTGACGACGGGTATGGTTATAGGCTTTGGGATTATAAGAATAACAAAGTCATCCACAGTCGGAATGTGGTATTCCATGAAGAAAAGATGTACAAGGATCGTCAGACAAAGCATGAGAATGTAGTAGAACCAGAATATGTTGAATTAGACACAATGCCCGTGAAGATGTTTTTAGTAGATCAAAGTGCACTTGAAAGAGAGGTTCAAGATGAGCCTATTATCAGTGAAGAGGTAGTTCAAGAGAAACACAGTTATTCAGAGCAAACTAACGACCTTGAAGTACCTATATTGAGGAGGTCTACACGTGTGAGAAAGCCAAAGGTAATTTTTGATCCATCAGCTAATACTGTTCTGAGCCATGTCTTATATACAGATTCAAGAGAACCGAAGACTTATGTGAGGCAAAGGTAGACACGTCTCACTTGCAGTGGGAGTGTGTTATGAAAGACAAGATAAGCTCGTTACTTCAAACAAAACTTGAGAGTTGACCAAGTTGCCCACAGGTAAAAAAGCTTTATTAAACAAATGGGTATATAGAGTTAAGAATGAAGCAGATGGTAGTATTAGATACAAGGCAAGACTTATAGTCAAGGGCTTTTCTCAAAAAGAAGGGATCGACTACTTCGAGATATTTTCACCTATTGAAAATGACATCAATTAGAGTTTTGTTGAGTATAGTTGCAGTTGAGGATCTTCATCTTGAGCAGTTAGACGTAAAAACAACGTTTTTACACGGTGACTTAAATGAAGAACTATACATGGCATAACCAAAAGGTTTTGAAGTCAAAGATAAATAGCACATGGTATGTCACTTGAAGAAAAGCTTGTATGGCTTGAAACAAGCTCCGCGGCAATGGTACCTAAAATTTGATTGTTTCATGCAAAAAAAAAAAAAGGATTTGCACACTGTGAGTCTGATCACTCTGTTTATTTTCGCAAGTATGATGATAGTGACATTGTGTATTTCTCTTTATATATAGATGACATGCTGGTGGCTAATTCCAATATAAAGAGAATCATATAAGTGAAGAAGATGTTATCATCACAGTTTGCTATGAAAAACTTGGGAGATGCCAAGAATTTTTTAGGCATGAAAATCATCAAGGACAAGAAAAATAAGAAATTATGGTTGTCGCAGGTGTTAAAGAGATTTAACATGGACAAGGCAAAACTGGTTGCAACTCCTCTAGCGAGTCACTTCAAACTTTCCAAGGATATGTATCCAAGCACTTAGGTTTTGAAAGATGAGATGACAGTAGTTCCATATGCATCAGCAGTGGGGAGTTTGATGTATGCCATGATAAGCACGAGACTAGACATTGCACAAGCAGTGGGAGTTGTGAGTCGATATATGCATAACCTAGGCAGAGAGCATTGAAATGCAGTGAAATGGATATTGAGATATCTAGCATGTACTTCCAATTACTCACTTTGTTATGGTGGCCAATTACTTACTTTGTTATGGTGGTACATCTCTAGAGTTGTAGAGTTATGTAGGTGCAAATCATTCGACTGATCGAGATAGTAGTAAGAGTACCATTAGATATGTCTTTATAGTTGCAGGTACAGCAGTGAGTTGGGTATCTCAACTATAAAAAGTAGTGGATTTATCGACGACAGAGGAAAAATACATGGTGATCACAAAAGCTTCCAAGGAAATCATATGGTTACAAGATTACATGGAGGAGCTATATTGAAAACAACCAGTCAGTACACTATAGAATGATAGTCAAAGTGTAGTGCACTTAGCAAAAAATGCAACTTATTACTCAAGGACTAGACATATCAAGAAGTGTTATCACTTTATCAGGTCAATATTAAAAGATAATGAGTTAAAGTTACAGAAAATTGATGGCTCGAAGAATCCAGCTGACATGTTGACTAAGGTAGTAGATAGAGAGAAGCATATTTTCTGTACTACTACCATTGGTATTACTCCATGTTGATTGATGAGGAGTATCACAGAGGCACAATGTTCTTCAACTACTATTTTTGAAGAAGATGGATGCAAAGTTGCTTGGTGCTTGGGTATATTTGTCTTCAAGTGGGAGATTGTTATAGATGAAATCAAATATTTGTTTTTAGGAGTTTTTTTTTTGTCTTTTTTATCATATTTGCTTTTAGGTTAAAAGTGATACATTTATATTAGCGATGACAAGACCCTAGCCATCAAGACGTTGAAAAATGAAATAGAGAGACAAGAAAAAGAGAGAAGAAAAAAGTGAGTTTTTTCTTTACAAGGGTTCTCAATCTCTTTATGCCCTAATTTTGAGAGAAGATCATCGTTGTATTCCAACTTTTTTCGAAATCTAGTGAATTTGCAGAGTGTCTCTACGCAGAGACATAGCCCAGGTTTGGGTGAACTTCGATAACAAATTTTCTAGCATATTCTTCTGATTCTGTTCTTTTATTATTATATTATACCTAGGGAATTGTTTGCGAGCGTTATTTTTCTGGAATCGACATGCTATTTTGTAACAGAACCAACAGATTCAAAAGATTAACACTTTGCCTTATTAAAGTGATGTTCTATAACTTGTAGCTTTGTTAATATGCTCATTATATTTGAGAAGATAATGGAATAAAAAGTATTGTTAGATGAATTACTTTATAATTTGGACGTGCACTGAAAAAGAAGAATGAAGTTCTTAGAGGCAATAAATATCTTGCCGCAAACTCTCGATTGTCATAGACTCGCACTAGTCAAACTATGAAAACATAACAAAAATTTATATGAGAAAGCATATGAATGAATACTTATGGGGAAAATTATTCAAAAAATCTTGAACTTATTGTACAATGATCAATTTAATTCAAAACTTTTCAATTTGACCAGTTTATTGCTAATTTTTTTGATGAGTTGCCAATGCAGTCAACTTACTATTTTTTGTCAAATTTACTGATATGGGCAGTCTAATCAGTGGTAGCCATCCTACGTGATACAGTTGGTGATTTGACATGGACAAATTGAATTAAAAAGATGTAATTTTGCATAATTTTCTGAACTTCTTTTTTTCTTTTGTGTTCACTATTCACCATCTTCCTTAACCCATTCTCACGGTTTCCCCTTCAATCTCTAACAAAAGTTTTGGTTCTAGTCCATTGTGTTTTGATCTAGATACTCAACTTGGACTTGCTAAGATGCCCGACGAACTCCAAGTTGAGTTGATTTCAAGAACAGATTGATGTATAACAAACTCATGCGTTAGTTGTATTATATAAGGGTAAAAAAGAGAATAGAAGAAAGGAAATTGCGAGTCGATTTCATGGAACACGATGGGTTTAATTGATATAGATTAGAACGCCCAAATCGTTTTCAGAGTTTCAACGCAACTCAATGCTACGATGGAGCCCGAGCCGCCATAGTTAGAGCTTGAGCTCAATGCAACGACATAGCTCAATCTCTCCAGATGTAGGCCTCAAGGTAGATGCACAACGGAGCTCACTGTTGTCAATCTTGGTTGAGATCTGGAAGATGCCAAGCTCGAAGGAAATTTCAAGGAATGATGGAGGATAAACCAAGAAGAAGATGGCTTCGCTTTTTTGCTTCTGCATTCAGCCAAGATGGAGGATAAAGAAAAAAGAGGATGAACAACAATCTGAATAAAAAGAAACAAACTGGTTTTAGTGTCTTTATGCCGTTCTTCTTGTATTACTTCTGTCCAGCTTTTGTTTGAGAGTTTTGATAGTTTCATTTAGATTTCCAAGTTCTTGCTCCTTTGGATGACTAGTTTTGTATCTCCAGTCTTTGTCCTAGCTTTGATGATTGGCTCCATTTGTATTTGAAGAATCAGACTAGTTAATATTAGCTCTCATTCTAGATTCCTAAGTATATTTGCCTTCTTGAGTATATCTATGTACTTGATTATAATCGGGCACTTGAGTATAGCCAAGCTCATTGCTTATATCCACTAACATATGACTTTTTTGGAACTTGACGTTCATTGATACCTCCACTTCCTAAGAGTTTTTATTGAAAACTTTGTAGGCTTTGTTTTTTTTTTTGATGACCTAGGAAACCCCGAAAGCCGACAGCCGGCGAGAAGAACCTGGGGCTGACGCAAGCTGGCCACCACACTCACGCCAGAGGTTAAGTCACCAAGTAACGTCGTTGGGATTTGAACTTGGCACATTTTGTGGGAGACGTAAAGCTCAAGCCAACTACGCCACCGCAGTGGGTGGTTTTGTAGGCTTTGTTTGTTGTGGAATAACCTAGGAATATTCCTTTATCTGACTTCTCATCAATCTTGTTAGGATGATCATTAACATTCTTAAGAATAGAGCATTTGCATTCACATACACAAAAATATGCATTCTTTGTTTTTTTTTTTTTTTTTTTTTACATTCGTAAAGCTCATAAGAGGTTTTTTTATGTAACGGTCTTAAAAATACACAATTAATAATGTAACATGCAGTTGAAATAACTTTTGCCAAAAAATATGAAGCGATTTTGCTTTCAATCAAAAGGTTTCTTGCCATTTCTTGTAAGAAGCAAATTTTCCTTTCAACAACCCCATTTTGATATGAAGTATGAAGAGATGAAAATTTGGGTTGAAAGCCATTTTGATCACAAAACTCATACTTTGATTTTCAAATTCTCCCCCATGATCTATTTTGATGCAAGAAATAATATAACCTTTTTCATTTTGAAATTTATTTGTAAATTTTGAAAAAAAAAAAATTGAAATAATTTGCTTTTATAAGCAAGAAAGAACACCTAAGTGAACTTGGTATAATTATCCACCATAACCAAACAATATTTCTTACCACCAAGTCCATGACTCCACGTTGGCCCTAAGTATATCCATATGCAACAATTGCTAAGCTCCGTTAGGAGAAAGATGATCTATTGGTTTAAATGAACTTCTTGCTTGTCTACCTATTGTGCAAGTAGTATATAGCTGAAATTTCTTTTACTTCATTTTCAGAAATCTGCTTGACACTAATGTGTCCCATTTTTTTTGTACCAAAGATCCTATTCATCTTCGATAGAAACAAGGCACCTAATATCATCATATTTTACATCTAGAAGATAGATATTGCCATGTTTGCATTCGGTAATGGTTTGAGAGTTGTCCCTTATACCAAAACACTTGTCCTATTAGAAGCTTATCTTGAACTCGATGTTGCACAACTAACTTAGGCTAACTAGGTTGTAATTCAATCCTTTGAGCAAGGAAACGTCTGATAGTAAGGCATTCTGCTTCAATTCCTTTATCAATGACTTTTCCTTTAAGCCTCCAAATGAAACATTTCCTCTATTGAGCTTGGCGAGCTAAATAAATTTGCTTGGATCTTTAGTCATATGCCTTAAGTATGCACTATTCAAGTACCATTTGTCTTCTTCTTGGGTACTTATAATATAAAAGAAAGTCCACGCTTTTCTTTGGTTCCCAAATTTGCTTGGGCCCTTTCATGTTAGAAGGCTATGCCATTCTCAAGATAAACTTTTGAGTTGGTATCTAGACTTTTGGGAATTCTTGCTTGGAATGGTTTCCTTTGAGCACTTGATGGAGTCTTGGCCAACATGTTTTGTTAAATGAATTTTGTAAGTGAATTTTGAAGGTTGATGCCTCAATCTTTCTTCAACCTTCATAAAATCATTTTTGACGTCTCTTCCTTTTGAAAATCTAGTTTGGACTTGTTGTAATGTGGAATTTGAATGGAAAAGATATGTTGCAAAGTTTTCAAACCAAGAGATTTTTATTTTTGAAATATTTTAAATTTTATTTTTGAGAGAATCATTTTCTTTTTCAAGCAAATCTCCTTTTTCCTTGATTTCCAAAACATCCTTGTTTAAAGTAACAATCTTTATCTTTGGAAAGATCTTTTTGCCTTAACCTTTCATTTTCCTTATTCAACTCAAAGATTTTCTTGAGAGTAAATTTAAATTTCAAATATAATTCATCAATATAATCTAACACTTCATCAAGGATTTTAAGGTAATTTACCTTGGTTTCTCTAAATCTGCCATTAGACAAATGTTAGCATATACATCTTCATCATTGTCCTAACACATAGTGTCACTCCAGGTCTCTACTTTGAGGGCTTTCTTCTTCTTTTTCTTCTTCTCCCTCTCCTTCTCAAAATTCTTTTCCTTTTCTTCAGAAGTGGACAATCTAGTTTAATATACCCATATTTCTTGCATTCAAAGCAGATTATGTCCTTACCTTCTTCTTTCCTCTTCAAAGATTTTGTCTCTTTAGATTGCTTGAACTGCTTTTTCCCTTTGAAGTTCTTTCCTTTTTTTGCCAATTTCCTAAATTTTTTCACCATCAAGGCTAGTACTTCTTTGTCTTCTTCTTTTACTGTAGAATTTGTTTCACTAGTATCACAAATGTTAGTTTAAAATAATTGACTTTTCACCTTTGGGATCATCATCATTTATTCACTTGTTTTGCCTTGTATGCCAATCGAGTTTCAATTAACTCATCAAGTGAAAGAGGCATGATCCTTTGTGTCTTTCAAATAGATGCCTTTATGTTATTCCATTCTTTTGAGAGTGCTCACAAAAGTATATTCTCTTTCTCAACAGGGGTGTAAGTCTTCCCTTGATAAGCTAGTCCATTGATGACTTAGGTGAATCTGTTGAACATTTTAGTGATACTTTCATTTAGTTTTGTTATGATGGGTTACTATCTGTTAGGGAAATCCCTTATGATGTTTTGAAGATGACAAAATAAATCAAAGGCTACTAACATGTTTGATGGTTGAGTAATAGACCATGCAGATGATAAAACATCTAAAGGATTTTATCAAAGTCAGAAGATGACCAGAAGACTGAACGTAACATATGTCCAGAGTATATTCTGAAGATTTCCAGACTTCTGTGTCAAAGTCTGAAGATTGCCAGACTCAAGACTCATATTGTAAAGTCTACAGACTCAGTTTGTAAAGTCTACAGACCCAGATTGTAAAGTCTCAAGACTCATATCGTAAAGTCTACAGACTCAGACTTTACATCCAGATTCGATGAATCATAACTCAAGCCCAATCATACAACGGCTAGTGATCTGGTTTGGATTCCACATCAAGATTGATTTGATTGATTCAATCTAATTGATTGACGATTGGATCTTGAAGACAAGAATTTTCTATACGAAGAAGCTTTACTTATGGAAACCAAGATTTCGTTTGTATGGGCGATCGGAATCAATTTGGGATTCTACCTTTGTCACTCAACGGCTACCAAATCTTCTAGATACAGAGCTGTCCAATGGGTATATTGGAAGACGATTCTCCGGGATGCTGTCCAACGGCTAGTTTGGAAGTGGAGGAGTATTTAAGGAGGTGAAGGACCGATGAGCAAGTAAGAGACGGAGCGTAGAATTTATAATTCCAAAGTCTGAGCGACCTTCGATTATACACTTGTCTTTGGAGAGCTTAAACGTTTGTAATCGTGAGAGAAATACCAAAAGAGTGACTTAGTGAGATAGTGTGATCTACTACTAAGCGTTTGCACTCGAAGTTGTAATCTCTTGTTGATTGCATAGTGGAATCCAGCCAAGAAGGCTGTTAGCGTGGGAGAGTGGACGTAGGCTTGGATTAAGCCGAACCACTATAAATCTTGTGTTCTTGATCTCTTCCCTAACTCCTTTATTTTGTTCATACTAGCACTCTCACTATCTACCAAAGAGAATGATTGTCTTAGTCGCCTTAACTCTGTTAGTTCCTTCAAAGGTCATAGGTAATTTGTCTCATATTTATTTTGTTGTTTCACATGAAGAAACAAAGTTATATTCAGCAAGAGATAATGCACAATATAAAGATTATAATGCTTTAACATCAAGTGCTTCTCGTTTAGCTAATTCTTGTGGAGTGATGGTTGGCTAGGCTAGAACTCTTGTTTGATTTGATTTCCTTAACTCCTCTATAGCGACAGTAGCAACATTTTGGCTTGATGTTGCGACATTCACTCCATTTTGGACAACTTCCCACATCAAAGGACATGTGCTTTCATTTTCTCATTCAAGTTATCATAATCTTTGCCATCAAAGTAGAGAGGTATGGTGTTACTCTATCCTTTAACAATTCATGGTCCAATCACACTAGCTAGAATTGATCGTGAACTCAAGAAGTAAATAGTTCAAAATAATGAGTGCCTTGCTTTGATATCAATTGTTGTTGGCTAATAGTGCAACCTAAAGGGAAGTGAATAGGTAATTTCAAGAAACCTAACAAAACAGTACGGAATTAAAAATGTCAAATTTGATATAAGCATAATAAATAAAAACAATGCATTGATATAAGTAGGATCGAGTTATATTAGTGGTGTGCTTTTATAAGGCAATAATGAATATAAGTAGAGAGATAGAAAATGATACAGCCAGAGTTTTATAGTAGTTCGACTTATTATAAGCCTAAGTCAACTTTCCCAGATTAATAGCATACTAGTTAGATTCTACTAGTAATCTTTGAGTAGTTATAGTAGAATTTGCCGATTATACTCAAGCAAGTATGTCACACTCTCTTACACCTAAAAACAAATTATTATTGTGCCAACACTTCTCGAAATATTATAATTTCAGTGCTATCAAAAGATAATATAATATAAAGCTTTTCCAAAATTTGGAATATGATATAAAGCTTTTTCAAAATTTGGATTTTGAACTATTGATCACTTGTATTCTCTCCTTGGTGTCTTGTTGATCTCCTTTGATTTTCCTTAACATCCAATATTCCCATTGGACAATTTCCATGAGGATCATCTCCAAGCTAATTGTTGGACAATTATTGAATATTTCAATTTAGTTGTTGAAGTCAATCAATCTTGAGTTTCCATAGATTGTGAAAACAATTAAATCTTTGGTTTCCAAAAATAGAGCAACTTAGCTATGGAAAATATCTTTCCTTTAGGATAATTGTCAATCAACCAAGATATCACGTGTTAACTCTATAAAAAGAGAGTTATTTATCTATTTTATGCAACAAATAATACAATATTTGTGAGAAAATGTTTGGATTTACTTTTATTAATTCAATTTTTCCTTATTTATGCAGTATAATAAGACATGGAGAAAATATAGAAAAATAGTAAAAAGAAGGAAATGAAAAATTCGGTGATTCAGGAATTCAAATTAGGAAGTCTTAGAAGGTGGATTCTAAATTAGGGATTTAGTGATTTAATTTTAGCAAAAAAATAAGCAATAGCCTCGTGATAGAAGTCTTGGATGTGTCTATTAGATTATTAGTTTTAGATCATTTTCATTGTTTTGGGAGTTTTTTTTAAGTATTTTGAAGATAAGGCAAAAAGTGTGACAAAATTCTTGTTATTTGAATCATGATGTTGGATTTGATTTATATTTTCATTTCTTCTTTTGTTATATTCTAGTTTTCTTTTGTCAAGGCTATGATGTAGTCTAACCATGATGATATGAATTTCTTGCTTTTTATGTTTTGCATGTGATTTCATTCACGTGAGTTATATATTATTGTACTTAATGCTTTAAGTGATTGTCCGCCATTTGAATGATCTGATATGCATATATAAGACTGAAAAATGATAATATGTAATTACTCCTTATAATATATGACCATGAACTAAATGTGGATAGAGGCATATCATGTTATTTGTGTGGCTTTCGGTGATGAGGTGATCTAAATGATTCATTATGAAAGTTCACAAATTTTAATATACTTATGTTTATTTAAATTCATATAGAGATGTAGTGGATTGATAACTAATTAGGTTTGCCATACCTAGAGATAGGATAATAAATAAATTAGGAAATTCTACTATCACATGTTTGATAACGTCGTAATGAACTAAAATTTATATCTAGTGATTGTGGTGAAATTAGATACTCTAACATATTTATTTGATTGATTAACTACATTTAGTTACAAAATTTTGCTTCTAAGATTGTTAATTTTAATTTATTCTCAATTCTATGTTGATATATTAGATAAATTTTAGAATTAGTTCATTTTTAATATTTAATTGGTTTATTAACCATCAATCTTTATGGGATGATATTCTTTTTTATTATTATATTACTTGTTTGACATGTTCGTTTGCATTTAGAATTTTACGAACATCACGCATAATTGATTTCTTATGTGTATATAATCTTTGAAATTGATGGTCAATTACTTTCTTCTAAAATATGAATCCATATCATATTAGAAAGCTGTGAAAAAATAAAATAACTTACCTCGGGATTCAATCTTGTAGCTCGTGACAAGATCCTATTATATCGCAATCCTCGATTATATCAAAGTTTCGCTTATATCAAACTTTTGTCATATTCGACTTTCCGTTTATTTCCAACCGCTTCTTATTAGGCACTTTGAGTACGATGGTGATGTAAATCCCGTAGGCTATTCACTTTGGTACCTCCAAGTCTTTATGAACTCCCCATTTCTCTAGACTTATTCACGTACGTTCCTCTAGCCACATTGAATCGTTTCACTTAGTACATCAAAGTTCCTATTATGCACATACAATGATTTTTTTTTTTTTTTTTGGTCAACTTCAAAATATTTAGGAGGTTATATTAACACTAAGGAAGACCAAATGGATAGCAACTCGTCAATCAACTACTGGTAGGAAGCTTCGGTATACTCATGAGAAGTAGCTCGCTATATCGACTACAAAAAGATATTTTTCGCATGATGTAAACAATCAGGATGGGAAGACCTATATATTCCTTTGGCTAATATCATAGGTCAAAAGGAAATTAACTGCTAGCTTCAAGCCTAGAACTACGAAAGAAACCAGGAATTGTTTTATCAACTTTAAAGTATATTGGCAGGTTTTCTCAAAACTAAGGAAGACCAAATGAATAGCGGCTCGTCAATCAACTACTGGCGGGAAGCTTGGGTATAATCATGAGAAGTAGCTCACTATGTCAATTACAGAAAAATATTTTTCACATGATTTACACATTCTCGATAGGAAGAGCCAGTTATTCCTTTGGCTAATATCGCAGGTCAAAAGGATATAACCGCTAGCTTCATGCCTAAAACTCCGGAAGGAATAATTGAAGCAGAATCTAATTGATTGTTATTGATTTGGTAGAGTGGACTATTACCAAGTATAACTAACTCTAATTGGAGAAATCTCACCATTACCAAGAACTTTTGATTGTAGAAGTGACCAGATTAGCGGTGATTATGTCCGTCAATTCCAGTGGCAAATTAGACCTTTTAAAGATTTTTTGAACGATTAGTCAGGAGATCAAAGACTATATAAGAGAGCCAACGCATGCTGAAGGAGACACGCGTCAGCAAACTAAGAAAGTTATAAAAAAATGATATAGTGACATTCTTATTATGAGAGAAATTTCGAGGTACGGACACCTGAAATGCCAAGACTTGACACAAATGAACATTTAAGTGCCAAAAGTTAGGAAAGTGATATTTAAGTGCCAAAATCGGAACAAAATGAATCACTTAAATGCCAATCCAGCCAAAATGCTGACGTGACAATTTTTGTTGGACCCTGACGCTCCTGTGAAGGCGATTGTGGCTTCTTTATTTATGCTGGAAGATCCTGTAAATTGCGGTTGGAGAATTGCAGTTTCTCGCTTCCTCCTATTTCGGTTGATAGCGATCGTTTTGTGTGGCGTCAAGATTCTTCGGGGGCCTTCTCCATAGCTTCTGCTTGGAACGTCATCAGAGCTTCTAAAGCCAAAGCACCTTGGACTTCTTTTGTGTGGGATAAGGATTTAGCCCCTCGGTTTCAATTCCTTTTGTGGCTTATTACTAAAAACCGCTTGCCAACACAGTCACTTCTTCTCTCATATGGAAGGATTGATTACTCGATTTGCACATTTTGTAATACTCAGCCAGACTTGACTAACCATTTGTACTTTGATTGCAATATTTCAAATACCATTATTTACTTTTGGGCAACTAGGTGCAATTTGCCATGGAGGAACGGCACTTGGGCGGAAAACCTTGCTTGGGCTATGAAATTCCTTGCTGGTAAGGACTTCTTTCATAGTCTTTCCCGCTATTCCTTTGGAGCTCTTTGCTATCTAATTTGGAAGAAGAGAAACGCTATGATTTTCCGAGGGGAATCTCTTGATATTCCCGCTTTGAAGAGCCATTTGATAAAGATGGTTAAAGAAAAAGCAATTACCTACAAGGATGTCCCTGACACTCCAAGGAATCGGCGTCTTCAGAGGGGTTGGGATCTTGACCCAATTATCTTCACTTAACCCTTAGGGGTTTCTATCCTTTGATCCTGCTCGGTCGTCTCCAGCACGGATGTTCTGGGCTTCGTCCATGGAGGGATGGTTGCTGAATCTGGTGGCTGGGCTGTATCTGTTGTTTGCACTCTTTCTGTCCTTGCCCTTTGTGGCTTTTGTGCGGCTCCCTTCCACTCTTTTGTTCGCATTTAGAGTGTAAGTTTTGGTGCCGTTTGTGTACATTTGTCCTAAGCTTATCAATATATTCTTACCTTTACCAAAAAAAAAAAAAAAAAAAAAAAAAAAAAAAAAAAAAACGTCGTCTTGCACGCTAATGTGACTAAACAATGCAAAAACGACGTTGTTTTGTCTCGACGTTGTAAAAATTTATATAAAAATTAATTAAATTTAATTTAAAACTAAATTTATTTAAAACATTTAAAAATACAAATTCAAATATTTAAAAAAAAAAAAAAGGAGGGGAGGGAGATGATTGAGCCCTCGCCGCCACCGCCTCCCGCCGCCGCCAAGAAGGGCCGGTGACGGAGGAGGGAGGTCGGTCGAGGTTGCTAGCCCTAGGCCGATCGGTGGCAAGGGCTCGCGGGCCCTCGCTGTCGGTTAGCCGGGGGCCGGCGACCCCGGCCGACGCTCCCCCCACCGTCGCCGGCCCTTCCCGGTGACGGTAAGGAGGCGGTGGCAGCGAGGGCTTAGCCCTCAGCGGCCGCCTCCTCTCCCCGCCCCCCTTTTTTAATTTTTTTTTTAAATTATTTTATAAAAATAATAATTATTTATTTTTATAATTTAATTAAATTAATTTTTATATTAACATTTGAATCCGCTTAAAAACGACGCCATTTTTACCTTTGTTCGTTGAGTTAGCATTCCGGCAAGCCACGTAAACGAAAAAAATAATAAAAAATTGTCACGTAGGATTTCCGAGTGGGGTTCATCGAAGATGGTACTTAAGTGTTACATTTCTAACTTTTAACACTTAAGTCTCTCTCTGTACCAAGTTTTGGCACTTGGGCTGTACTTTGTCTAAGAAATTTTTGTTACTTGTGAATTACTTCTTTTGGAGATGTTGCTGTTGAATTTGGCATTTGAGGTGTGTAAAAATGTTTTAGCAGTGCTAAATTATTGATAGTATGATTTATCAACTTCGGGAAGAAGCAACACATGTTAAGTTGCAGCCACTCAAGAGATTACCTAGTGGAATTTAAGGTGTTGGTAGCTAATAGTATAGGAGAGTGGATGTAAGCTTAGTCATAAGTTCAACCATCATAAGATCTGCGTGCATCATCTTCTATCTTTTCTACTTATTTTATATTGTATCTATTAGAAGCATCTTGCATTTAATATTTCTGCATACATCAAATTGGTTATGCATATATTAAACTTAACTTGTCTTATTTTACAAAAAAAGTTAAGTTTTTATAAATTACCCTATTCACTCTCTCTCTAGGTTGCATTATAAGCTACAACAACTTGATGTCCTCGATTCCGACAATTGTAAATTTATGGATTCATATTTCATTTCATAATGAAAAATCTTCTTGATATAGTTGAGAAGCATTACACAATCCATCCTTAGGAAAAATATATTCAAAAGTAAAATCCATATACCGGAAAAATACTCCCCTCTCAATTTCTTGCTCAAACCATATAAGGGATAGCCAATTACTTTCCTTGAAAATGAATTTCAAGTGACACAATTTCCTTCAACATAGAATTTTTCTTGAATCGTACATACCTTGAGTTTTGGTTTGTTTTACCAATTGTCTAAAGTCAGATTTCATGCTGGTGCAATTAGCCCACATTAAGTCTATGTCATTGAGCATTTGATGTGTGTGTACAAATAAGAGACATTCCCCTTTAAGTTCTCCCTTTGAGTCTCTTCTTCCTCCAAGAAGTGTGAGTGAGTGAATTTTAATTTTGACCAATCTACCATGCTAAACACACTTTTCTTAGGGCACTCTTTTAATGAAATTGATATCTTAGTCACTGAAAGGTGTTGACAATTTTAAATGCTTGAAATAGAAAATTAAAAGTTGTTAAATAATAACTGAAAATTGTTGACCGAATATTATTAATTTCTTGCCATACATAGAAGTGTGATCGTTGGGGATATATTTGGCAATATGGATGTAAAATTCTACTTGACATCAATTACTTTTTCTACGTAATGTATTAATTAGTACTCCAATCCTTACTTACACCATCGAGTGATCTTTTTACTTAATTAAATCTTTTAAATCATTGTTAGTTAAGATTTTTAAACAAGCTTAATTTTTTAATTTTCAGCATTCAGGATTATCAAATAGGCTTCCACTGTCGTGATAAAAAAATGTTCCTTCTTTTAAAATATAAAAATGATATAACCGAAAGGTCCGTCCCAATCGTATATTCCAGATCCTTTCTTCACATGGGGCTCGCGTTCCTTTCCGACACTTTGTCTTTTAAGGAATGAAGAGGTAACCCTGTGATCATAAAAATTCGATCTTTTGTTGTCTAGTTAAAATTCAGGATATTCTTAGTTTACAAGTGAGATCCAAGACAATTTCAAGTTTCAACTCCTTTCATCTATCTCGATGAAAATCAACAATTTGAATTTTTTTTTCCAAAGTTTTGATTGTATATATCGCTTAAAAAAATCTAGGTTTAAGTACAATTTTAGTCCTTTAATTCTCAGAGTTTTTGTAATTTGGCCCTCTAACTTTTATTTTGTTCAATCAAGTCCTCCCCCATTCTCAATTTATGCAATTTAGTTCACGAAGTTTTATTTTGTCCAATTCAGTGCTCAAACTTTTTTGATATATTATATCATGTCCTTTTATTAACCACTCTGACAAAATTATCAAATTAGTGTGGTAGTGATTGGCATTATTAACGTGGTGTCAAATGAGTAGCAAATGATCGAAAGCCAAACTAAGAAAAATAAAGAAAGAAATGCTAACTCGATAGGATTAGTTTTTGCTGGTGAGGAATTGATAACAAAAATCGAGAAAATTACAAAACTTAGAGGACCAAAATTGCACAAACTGAAAAAGAGAACTTGATTGTATGAAATGAATGCTAGAGGACTAAATTACAAGAATGCTTAAACTTAGAAGACTAAGACTCTACTTTTTCCAAATACTAATGACGAATGTTTTATTAACAACAATTATTAATATCTTTCATCCTTCATCAACTAATCTCTCTAGGTAATTTAGGGTAAAAGTATCCTCAAGATTCAAAATTGAAGGTGGAAGAAAATGGTGGGGCGGTATAACTTGCGTCCCAAGACTCAAAATGGAACGCGGTTTCTGCTTTGATTCACGGGAGATTCTATCAGTAGCTGCACACACGTGCGGTTCCCATTTCTAAGAAAAGGGGAAACACATTGCCGTATCTCACGGAATAATATTACAATTTGTAGGGACGGTGCTGTGACACGTCAAGTTCGAGAAAATGGACAAAAGCAGTGAGGGAGAGAGAGAGAGCTCAGAATTTGTATTTCTATTTTAAATAGGTCAAGAGAGCAGTACGTTCTTTCTCTACTTCGATCTGTTTGAACGGCGAATTCTAGTAAGATGATGATCAAATTTGGCCAAATGAAGAGCAAGCTTTTCCCTCCTTTTAATCCTCCTCCATCGTATCCAAGCCTCCTAAAAAGAGAACATCACAACTCCAATTGCAATCCGCTCCCCATCAGTTTGCCCTCTCTCTTTCCACCCCACTTCTCTTCTCTCAAGCATAGCCTCACAGGCAGTTCACAACTCTTTTTGCCCCCCTCCTCCATCCCATGCTGGGTTCGCGATATATTCATCAGTTATAAACAAGATGACACACGCAACTTTGTGAGCCATCTCCACGACGCTCTCGAGCGAAACAAGATAAGGGCCTTTGTAGACAGCAGTCTAGAAAGAGGACTAGAGATCACTCCAGCAATCAACGAAGTGATTGAGCGGTCGAGGAGCGCCATCGTGGTGATCTCTCAAACCTTCGCCTCCTCGCCATGGCTTGGACGAGTTGGATAAGATCCTCGAGTGCAAGGAAAAGAAAGGCCAGCTGGTGTTCATCATTTTTGTGGACGTCGACCCCAAAGAGTTGCGTGAGCAGTCCGGATCATTCAAGCAAATTGGCCAAAGCGAAAAGGGTTTCGGGCAGGAGAATGCTGACAAGGTCCGGAAGTGGAGAGACGCTCTCCAAAAAGCTGGCAATCTCACCGGTTGGTCTCTTGGAAATAGGTACTAAGTTTTTCACGTGTTTTCTTGAGACGAATGCTAAGGGAAGTTACTAATTCTAAGTTTCTCACGTGTTTTCTTGAGAGGAATGCTAAGGGAAGTTACTAATTTTGTCCATGAAACAACAAAACTTGCCCTTAAAGTCCCATCTTTGGTCCATGGCAGTAGGAATATATGAATATATTCGGAATCCTTTTACTAGGTAAGTAACTTTCCAAGAATAGGACTCCACTCAATTGTTCGGCTCATCAAAGAGATTTAACATCGATACTGAATATCTTTTCAGATATTCTTGATTTTTACAGCTCGCAAGAAAAAAAAAAAAAAACGACATTTTGTGCTATTATAATTGGTGAAGTTACACTCCTTGACGCCTTCTGTTACCTTCTATAAACAACTTTTTTTTTTCTCTTAGCATTTATTAGATTTTACCCCCTGAGCATATGTTTCAGCATATGCTGATTTCCTCCATATTTAGCAAATTAGAAGTGTTCAGCTACATAAAACGATAGACAGCCTTGTTAAACATTAAAGGAAAAGAAAAAGTAAATTGATGGATGTCCCTTTTTTGCCAGTTGTAACCCTCATTTCATGAGTTGGTTTTGATAACTGAACAAACGAACAAGTTGATTATGCTCACTTCTTCCCTCAAGCATGAAGAAATCTCTAGAGACCAATGATCTTCCCCGCTGCCCATTTCCTTCATGCATCATTTCCCTCACTTAGTCCCGTTGTTGAAAGCATACGAGTTGGTGAATTCCAAAGCTATGAGCTTCTTTTCCTCATAGGAGGTTATCAGAAGTCCCATGCTTTCTTTCGTTTATATTTTAGAGAACGAAAATGGGCAAGTCCATATCTTCCATAGAATCTTGAGGCTTAAGTCATATTTCAGTTGACATGACCATGTCATTACACTAACACTAAAACGTTTCATCATGATTAACATGAATTTTTATTGATTAGTTGAAATGGCGACACATGTAATATTGGGATGTTTGATTAAAATGCTTTATGTTAAAAGTGGAGGAGGCATGTTTGAATATTTTATTCTTATGATTAACATGAATTTTTCAACAAAAGCATAGTCAATATTTTGAAAAAAAGGTGTGACATGCAAGATAAAGATACGTGTCATTTCCAATTAACTGAAAAGTAGAAAAAATAGTTTTTTTTTTTAATTCAAAAAGATAAGAAGGGAAATCAAACATGAAGAGAAGAGGGGGGGGGGGGGGGATGTGCCCCTACTATGAGAGCACATGTCAACTTCTGACATTCCACTTCTATTATATTGGATTTGATGTTGGATATTAAATTAGATTAGTTTTACTTGCACGAATCACCACAATCACACCTTTATTTGTCGACATTTTGCAGACTTGAAGCTGAATTCATCCAATCTGTTGTGGAGAAAATCTCAAGAAAACTGAGGTGTTCACAAACGAACCCGCCTGCTTTCCATCTAGTTGGGGTAGATTCTCAAGTACAAGCTTTGTACTCCTTACTCCAATTAGAGGTTGAAGAGGTCCAAATCATGGGTATTTCTGGGACTAGCGGAATAGGGAAGTCGACACTTGTGAGAGCTTTGTATGATCGAATTGCAGATCAATTCGATCGGAGTTGCATTCTCACTAATGTGAAAGATCTATCGAGCCAAGAGGGCCTCGTCAAAATGCAAGAGACACTTTTTGGTGACATTCTCAGCAATGGAGTTTTGGAGTTTGGTGCTGATACTCATGAAATAATAAACTTCATGAGGAGTAAGTTTCAAAACAAGAGGGTTTTGTTGGTGTTTGATGATATTGAAGGGTTGTCAGAACCGCTGAGTCACTTGATCGAGGCTATAAACTTTGGCTCGGGAAGTAGAATCATTTTGATACCTCAACATGAAGAAACATTAATTGGTCTATGTGGGAAAATCTATAAAGTAAAGTTATTGAATGATGATCAAGCTCTCGAGCTTTTCAGTTGGAATGCATTCCAAAAAAGATATCCCAAAAATGATTATAAGATGCTCTCAAATTGCTTCACTAGTTTTTCCAAAGGGCTTCCTTAGGTACTCATAGTGATGGGTTCTTTCTTGAACGGCAAAAGCATCAAAGAATGGCAAGGAGCTTTTGATCGACTGAAAGAAATTCCTCATGGAAATGTTCATGAAATACTGAGGATTGTCATTGATGGCTTAGAGGCCAATGAGAGGACAATCTTTCTCGACATCGCATGTTTTCTTAATAGATATGACAAAGAAGAGATCATCAAGTCCCTAGACCATTGTGACATCCATGTTGATAGTGGGATTGAGATTTTGGTTTAAAAGTCGCTCATATACATTGATGAAAATAACAAAATATGGATGCATGATTTGCTTCAAAAAATGGGTAGATGAATTGTAATTCAAGAGAGCCTTGAAAATCCTAGCAAACGAAGCAGAATATGGCGTCATGAAGATGCTCTACAAGTGCTTATGCAAAACTCGGTAAAAGTTTAAGCATGTCTTAAAGAAAAATTAATTTGAGAACACATGTATTTCTTCTTTTTGTGGACTTCGCATTTACATGAGATGTAAAATAGTTTTTTTTTTTTTTTTGCATGACCACGAGATACACATATGCCACTTTTTACTTTTTCCAATTAGGGCTTTGAGGAAGAAATTAGGGTATGGGATCTTTATTTTATGCTTTGTCAAATTTTCTCTTAAAACTGACGGTGTTTATTGTCGAACCAACGGTTGCGTAACCCAATATAAATCCTCTAATCTATCCTTGCCTCATAAGATGAATGCTGCTTGTGTTATAGAGGTTTTTACCCTAACACGGTTTTAATACACATTTAAACATCATTATTAGAGTTAGGCTTGTTTTTTGACATGTGAAATTATTTTTGTTTCACTCTTACAGGGAACGAATGCCATTGAAGGCATTAAACTAGACAAGGTTGATGTAAAAGACTTGATCTTGAATGCAGACTCATTCAAAAAGATGAAGAAGCTCAGGCTTTTTATAATGGCTGATCATTTCCCTTATTGTGGACCGGCTGGTCATCTATTGGAAGAGTTAAGAAGGTGTTTCGCCCGGAGCAACGATATTATCATGGTGGCGTGTTGGCAGGCGCTGTTGAAGCTAATTGCCAGGTTCTGGTCTCGCAGAGCTTGAAGAACAAGACAAACGGATGCGAACGGGCCATGGAGGAATAAACTTCTAAGAAAATGGAAATCCACAAGCAGAAATGGTTGACCTTCGTGTAAATAACGCTCCCCGGCCACCCCAATAATTCTATGCACATGGATCCAATAGACTCTGTTTATTAGACGTGCCGGTAATTAGACTCTGTTTATTGGACTTTAGCCCATTGCACCCATTTAAACATCTGGTCAAAATGCTTTGCACACGTACTTTATTAAGGCTGTCTCTCTCTCTCTCTCTCTCTCTAAAATAAATAAATAAAAGATTAAAAATTACATTTCTCGTTTTGTTAATAAAAAACTTTCTTTTCATCCTTGAATGTCCATCACTTTTCCAATTATTATTCTTAAACTTTCAATTTTTCTAATCAAATACTCCCGACGTAAGATTCGGCCAAATCCAGCTATCAAAAGACGCCGTAGTGTGGTGGGGATTAAATATTACTTATGTAAAAACTCACTGTGGATAGTGAATTAGTCAGAGCATAAAAATTAAAATAAAAAGAATTAAATTCATTCACTATCTACAATGCCTTGGTAAGTGTCCACGTAATTAATAATTAATTCACGTTACTTTTCGGCTTCTTTTTACGGCCAGGTCGGTTGGATTTGCTGTAGTTTGTACTCGAAGGACCTGACTAGATGTTTTGTGTAAGGATAAGAAGGATTTAACCAGAAAAACTGAAATTACAGGGACTTAGCCACACAAGTAGATCACTGTCTCCCCCAATTCTTTTGAGATGGAACGATTTCCAATCCCATGAATAACGATGCTAGCTTTAATAGCTTAGACCGATTCAAGGACATCCTTTATATTTCCTCAAACTGATTGGAGGTGTCCAGAATCGTCAAGCGTTGCCCACATAGTTGGGAATACAAATACATGCAATAAAACTATGATTGGGGAAGAAAGAGTAATAAAGAAAAGGGTCAGGCTTTTTCAGATTCTATTTCAGCAGTCTTTGCTAGTGCAGAGCGACGAAACTTCGTTGCATTCGCTAGAAGGAGATGAACAACAAGTGATTAATTTATAAAGAATGATTGCAGATCCAATCACTTTAGGCTGACTTTCATATCTCCATCGCAGGTTGAATAAAGTTAAAGTTGCAATAACAAAATGTATAGATTCATCATTAACAGATATATATGGTGGGCCTCTATCCACAATTCTAGTGGCCATTCCACTTCGAGATCTGGATGATAATATATAGACTTGCCATTTCACTTTAAAGAACCGACCGATTCCGACCCTATTGAAACTTGGGTGTCACAGGGTCGGTTCCCCATTCTAAGTTAGTGACCAATTCATTTTGAAATTGATCACTCCTAATTGCACCGATTTGTTTAAAGGCTTTCAATAGAAACTTAGCCATCAATTGTTCCAAGCGGGAGGTATTCGCACAATACTTGGTGCAAGCCTCCTCCACAGTCTGCAAAGCAAAAATGAAGGAAATAATACCTATGTTCAAATTCAATCAAGAGAACATACAAATCACTCGCAGAAATTAATGTCCCACCTCAGCAAATCGGAGCAAATTAGAGCCCAACACTCTATTAACTGGATGATTCAATGCGATGTTTCAAGTCTTCGGCGAACATTCATGATTGCAAAATAATTTGCATAATACTTCGAAATTCATATTATACATGCGGAATAGTTGTTTCCATATATTTAAGTTCTCTGATTGATCACAGAGGTAATAAGAGTAAAGAGATATGAGTTGGATGTTTTACGTAATTCAAATTTTATTACTGTTGAAAAGTTTAACTTAAAAGTTTGGAGTAATAGGTGAAGGTAGAATATATAAATATATAAATATATTTATAAAATCATATTCTTCTCAAGACCTTTTACTTTCTTTCTTCCTTTGTTTTTTTTTCACCTTGTGAGAGTTGAAAAGTAAAAAGAGGTACTTTTAACACCATTCTCACATGCAAGTGATTTGGAATACTTTAATACCCCTATTACATGTAAGCAAGATTAGGAACACTAAGTGAAATTTGACAATCGAAAGGCCACATTACGTGGAATAAACTATGAAAAAAATTGGCGTTGATACCATGTTAGAATATCCACCAAAAATTGCACATAATGAGTATATAAAGCCATAGACAAAGCGATATAGAAAATAATTTCAATAATTCTATAATTCTAACTATTCTAAAATTTCAATATAGGGAAAATATATACATTATATAATCTTTTAAATAATATTATAAACTTTTGTTGGGTTTGCTTGTATAACTATGAGGCCTTCACATTTACAAATCCACTGCAGAGAACAAACAGTTTGGTATTTCGATCGCCTTGTGGTCGGATTAGAACTTTGATTGTTTTCCCAAATGTCTAAAGTCAGATTTCATGTTGGTGCAATTGGCCCGCATTGAATCTATGTAATTGAGCATTTGATGCGCGTGCATAGATAAGACAGATTCCTGTATAAATTCTTTCTTTGAATCTCTTCTTCCTCCGAGTTGTGTGAGTGAGTGAATTTTTATTTTGAAAAAATCTATGATGCTGAGCATACTTCTCTTAGGCATCATTTGATAAAACTGAAAAATAAATGCTTAAAAATGTAGGCAATGAATCTTGAATGTTGACAATGTTAAATGCTTAAAATAGAAATTAGAAGTCATTTGATAACAGCTGCTATGACCTGCCTTTTCCATATAGAGGGGAAAAAGACATAGGTTTGGGGTATTATCTAAAAGATGTGCCTAAAGCATTCGATAGGCACCGGCTCTTCCAAACCCATATCTTGTGAGACATGGGGATAGTCAATGTTAAGTCAAATTAATGCTATAAGGATTTTCAAATGAGGAGTCATCATTACCTTATCAGGATCGACTAGAAACCAAGTAAAATATGTGAATATATCTAACTTCCTACGCAATTAGAGAATTTAGGACCAAGGATTTGGTTACACTAATTAGTTAACTAGTGCCCTTTAGATATCTAATCTTGTTCAATTACCAACTAAAATGTTCAAGCAGCATTCTTACTGATTATGAGTCCTAAGGTTCTATTCCTCACCAGCCTAAAAGAAAAACAACAATCAATATATCAAAAGTACCAAGTAATAATAAAAAAACGGAGAGGTGCAAATAATGACCTAGTATACGTTTAAGATTCAAAATCTTCTGTAAAGCCCTAAGAGCTCGTTCGATTTTTGGGTAAAGAAAATCTTTTGATCAAAGATTTTTGCATATTTATTTAGAATTAAATTCAAAATCTAATTATAAGTTTTTTCCCTAATTTTAGAGAAATTTTTTTTTTTTTTGGAATTTTTTAAATTTATATATTTTTTAAATAATTAGTTAAACCGAACTATGCTTGAATCACATTAACATAAACCAATCAATCTATTCAAGATTGAAACTTGGTTTAGGCATTTCGCACACACTTGTTGTGGATTATATTGCCCAAGCCAGTTTTTTTTAGCCATGTTCGAGGCTTTCGATTTCCTTCTATAGATGACATTAAGCGGAACCAAAGCATCAAGGATATACTAGAACATGCACAAAGCACTATTAACAAGAGATCTCATCCTAAAATGCACATTAATGCTGTCAAAATTAGCTTCAAAGGCATGGGTCTAACCTGTTTTTCCAAAACTGGGTTTGAACCTTGGCCAAGCAAATAAGTTGCATGCCTAGATTTAAGCCCCAACACTTACCATATGCGAGACATAAGGGAAAATCCACTCAATCGAAATGCAAAGTAGGTAACGTGAACTTTTAGATGCGATTAAAATCTCGAAGAATGATTGACCACACAAATCAAACCAACCTCTCAAAGTAATGTACACGTAGAGTCCACGCTGTCCAGCCATGAACCAGCATGGATCAACTCAGTTCTTTAGCTCAAGTTCTAAGCACTCTCGGGGTTCACACAAAGGTTTAAGGACCAAACCAAGTTGACTAGACATCATTTGTACTCTCATATAACATCTCCCAAGCTCACAAAGACTAGTAATGCATGAAAAAGGGGCATAAGACTCGGACATGCAAGACTTTTGGAATTGGTTCCACACTCAGAAAAAACTCCAGCCTCATAAATTAGTTTCCTAGGCTGATTTTCCCATTGCTTTTTCATGGTCAAACCATGTCAACATTAAGACAAAACATATCTAGGATCCTTACCTTACTTCCTAGTTACTGTGTGAAGTGTCTCTTGACCGAAGAAGCCAAGAAATAGTCCTTGAAGGTGCTTGGAAGTTGGCTCCTTCGAGTTGGAAAATGGGATCTGCAAAGCAAAATAACTGACAACGATGTCTTTTAGTTGGTTTCCAAGACCAGACTCAAGAAACTAATTTTTCAACTCCTATGATACAAACACCATGTATATTTAGGTTCCCTGGGTCATCAAAAAAAAAAAAAAACACCATGTATATTTATTCTAGTTTATTTACAAGTCACGGTTTTCCTTAGAAGTATCTCCTTTTTTCTCAAAAACCCCCCACCTTCCCTGGTCAGTGGCCATTGGTTTCAAAATTATTAAAATATTATCAAAACTATCAGCAGCATTAGAGTCGACCATATCATATAAAATGGTCGACATCCATATTAGTGAATTAGTCAGAGCATAAAAATTAAAATTAAAAAGAATTAAATTCATTCACTATCTACAATGCCTTGGTGAGTGTTCACGTAATCAATAATTAATTCACGTTACTTTTCGGCTTCTTTTTACGGCCAGGTCAGTTGGATTTGCTGTAGTTTGTACTCGAAGGACCTGACTAGATGTTTTGTGTAAGGATAAGAAGGATTTAACTAGAAAAACTGAAATTACAGGGACTTGGCCACACAAGTAGATCACTGTCTCCCCCAATTCTTTTGAGACGGAACGATTTCCAATCCCATGAATAACGATGCTAGCTTTAATAGCTTGGACCGATTCAAGGACATCCTTTATATTTCCTCAAACTGATTGGAGGTGTCCAGAATCGTCAAGCGTTGCCCACATAGTTGGGAATACAAATACATGCATTAAAACTATGATTGGGGAAGAAAGAATAATAAAGAAAAGGGTCAGGCTTTTTCAGATTCTTTTTCAGCCGTCTTTGCTAGTGCAGAGCGACGAAACTTCGTTGCTTTCGCTAGAAGGAGATGAACAACAAGTGATTAATTTATAAAGAATAATTGCAGATCTCATCACTTTAGGATGACTTTCGTATCTCCATCGCGGGTTGAATAAAGTTAAAGTTGCAATAACAAAAGTTCCTATAGATTGATCATTAACATGTATATGGTGGGCCTCTATCCACAATTCTAGTGGCCATTCCACTTCGAGATCTGGATGATAATATATAGACTTGCCATTTCACTTTAAAAGAATCGACTGGTTCGGACCCTATTGAAGCTTGGGTGCCACAGGGTCGGTTCCCTGTTCTAAGTCAGTGACTGATTCATTTTAAAGTTGATTACTCCTAATTGCACTGATTTGTTTGAAGGTTTTCAATAGAAACTTAGATAATCAATTGTTCCAAGCGAGAGAGGTATTCGCACAATACTTGGTGCAAGCCTCCTCCACAGTCTGCAAAGTAAAAATGAAGGAAATAATATCTATGTTCAAATTCAATCAAGAGAACATACAAACCACTCGCAAAAATTAATGTCCCACCTCAGCAAATCGGAGCAAATTAAGGCCCAACACTCGATTAACTGGATGATTCAGTACTATGTTTCAAGTCTATGGCGAACATTCACGATTGTAAAATAATTTGCATAAAGGACTTTGAAATTCATATTATACATACAGAATAGTTGTTTCCATATATTTAAGTTCTCTGATTGATCACAGAGGCAATAAGAGAAAAGAGATATCAGTTGG
This sequence comes from Eucalyptus paniculata subsp. matutina, assembly GCA_017140255.1. Classification (NCBI taxonomy): domain Eukaryota; kingdom Viridiplantae; phylum Streptophyta; class Magnoliopsida; order Myrtales; family Myrtaceae; genus Eucalyptus; species Eucalyptus paniculata. The sequence goes on along the minus strand of CM029441.1, from coordinate 19,503,799 downwards.
ATGTTTTATGTAATTCAAATTTTACTATTGTTGGGAAGTCTAACTTAAAAGTTTAGATTGATAGTGAAGGTAGACTATATATACATATAAAGAGCATATAATCATTTGCTACTTTAGCGGTTATGCTAGTTACTCGAGATCCCCTATTACTCCAATTCCCGACATTACCAATGAACAGAGTCTTCTCGAGACCTTTTACTTCTTTTTTGTTTTTTTTTTTTTTTCACCTTGTTAGAGTTGAAAAGTAAAAAGAGGTACTTTTAACACCCTTCTTGCATGCAAGTATTTGGAATACTTTAATATCCTCCTTACATGTAAACAAGATTAGGAATAACAAGTGAAATTTGACAATTGACAGCCTACATATATATATATATATATATATATATATATATATATATATATAGAGAGAGAGAGAGAGAGAGAGAGAGAGAGAGAGAGAGAGAGATTCATCAGCTAACACCTGTTCGAATGGGTTAGAGAGAGAGAGAGAGAGAGATTCATCAGCTGACACCTATTCGGATGGGTCCACGTCGTCCCACTTCAAACTAGTGCAAGTGGAAGGCAGAGGGCTCTCTCTCTCCTCTTTATCTTCTTTTTGCTCTTTTACCCGCTCTCTCTTCCTCCTTCGACAACACTTGACACCCTCTCTGCACTCTATCCCGACACACTGAACCTTCTCGTCTAGCGCTTCTTTCAACAACCATTGCTCCCTCCTAGCAACGGCCTTTCTCTCTCCACTTGATGGCTTCTTCCTATTCTCTCAGCACACTCCTACAACCTATTTCTTTGCAAATCACACTCTCTCCTAACGGCTGATTTCACTCGCCTCTCTCTATCCCCCGACTTGCGGCCGAGAAGTAATCACTTTGCCCTCTTGTCTAATCTTCCATTCAACAACTTGCTTTTCGCTCTGCTCAAAGCGGTCCCTTGTGAAGTCCTAAATTTGTGACCACAAGTCAGCTTCGATTTTATTTCCCTGGTTTTTATGTTTGCATCTTTGTTTTGGGGGAGAAACTCGTTGGTTCCATGATGGGTTCTTTCTTGAAAGGCATTACAAAATGGCAAGGAGCTTTTGATTAACCAAAAGAAATCCCTTAAGGAAAGATTCATGAAATACTAAGGATTGTTTGGCTTAGAGGCCAATGAGAGGATGATTTTTCTGGACATCGCATGTTTTCCTCAATAAATTTGACAAAGAATAGATCATCAAGTCCCTAGAACAATGCGGTGTCCATGCCAATAGTGGGATTGATGTCCATGCCAATATTGGGATTGACTTTCTTACTCAAAAGTTGCTCATATACATTGATGAAAATAACAAATATGGATGCATGATTTGCTTCTATAGATGGGTAGATGAACTGTGATTCAAGAGTGCCCCGAAAATCTTAGCAACACAAAGTAGAATATGGCGTCATGAACAAATTTGGTAAAATTTATTGAAAGTTTAAGCATGTACAAATTAAAAATAAATTTCAACACATATGTATCTCTTCTTTTTGCAGACATCGCATCTACAAGTGGTCTAACAAACTTTAGATTGCAATTGGGGTTTAGGATCTTTACTTCATGCTTTGGTATTTTCTCCCTAAAATGATATTGTTTATTGTTGAACTAATGGCTATATAACATAGTCTATATCCTCTCGACTGTCCTTTCATCATTAAATGGATATAGCTTCATTTAGAAAGTTCTTTTGCCGTAGCGTCTTTTCGGTTTTCAGAGAAATTTGCGCATTGTTCTTAAAGTTGCACTGGTTATTTTTTGGAACGGGTTTGGATTATATGCTTGTCTTTTAGTGCTTTCAATATGCATAATTATTTCTATTTTGCTCTGATTGGAAACAGATGGAATGGAAGGCATTAAACTAGACAAGGTTGATGTAGAAGACTTGATCAGCAATGCAAACATGTAAATGGGAAGAAACTCAGGCTATTTATAATGGTTGATCATGTGCCTCTTTGTGGACCAGCTGGACGTCAATCGAAAAAGCTGTGGAGACATTTAGCACAAAACAACATCGATATGTTTGCATGTTGGGAGGCTGTGCTGAAGTAAATTTCCAGCTTCTGGTATCGGGGTGTTTGAAGAACGACATCACCGCATGCGAGTGGGGGCATGGAGGAATAAACCCTTCTGGCGTCGGTTTCCACCTGACTGAAATAATCTTATATTTTCTACTGCCTTGTGATAAATTCTTATAGATAATGGAATTCAGTATCCTTTTGCAGTAGCAAAGGAAGTGACAAATTTTTACAAGCCTTTTTGCAGCAGGAAATAATCTTATATATAGAAGTTCTGGTCTTATGGAGCCTGAAGAACCCGATTTTTTTATCTTGATGCTGGCCCATCTCAACCTCTATTAGAAAATATTCATTTGATCGGTCCAAACTTGAGTCCATACGGATACAATAGACTTAGCTTATTGGACTTTGGCAAAGGAGCCCAATTTAAACGTCTTGTCAAATTGCTTTGCACATTTACTTAACTAAGGGCACAGCCCCCCCACCTCCCCCCTCCTCTCATTTTCTTTTGTACATCTTTTACTTTCCGTCCTATACTTTCATCACTTTTCCATTAAGTCCATACACTTTCAATTTTTATAATCAAATTGATCCACCATGAAATTCGGCCAAATCCAATTGATGTTTCTGTTAGAAGACGCCAAAGCATGACATAGAATTAATATTGCCCACGTAAACAGTCATCGCAGATAGTGAGTTGGTGGGAGCATGAAGGACAAATTAAAAACAAAATTAATCAATTCACTATCTATGACCTCTCAGCAAGTGTTCATGCAGGCAATATTTAATATATATTACCCTTCAACTTCTGTTGACAGCCTCATTAATTGGATTTGGCCGAATTTTTACTCTTCAGCTTCCTCGACAGCCTCATTTCCTTAAAAAGCACCAATTTAAAAGGTCGGGTACTAATTTAGATTCAAACATTTTTTTTTTTCTATCTCATGAAAGAACACCAACTTTAGCTCATGACATAATTATAATCAAAACTTGTTTTTTCTCCTCTTAAAAAAGCATCAACTTTAGGTTGAGTTTCAAATTTGGCTTTGATTTTTTTTTTTTTTTTTTGTCTCATCAAAAAGCATAAACTTTCAATTGATATCGTAATTATTGTCAACTTTTCGTTTAATAATGTTGTTAAAAATTTGATGCATCATTTCATGTGTGCTCGTTGGAAACTCGACGGAAGCTTGACAAGGGCCATATCTAGGTACTAACTGAAAATTTTGTGCTTGAGACAAAAAATAGTTTAGGCAAAAATTGAAATCCAACTTTAAATTAATGCCTTTTTATGAGATAAAAAAAGTTTGAACCAAAATTAAGACCGAAGTTAAAGTTGGTGCTATTTTATGAGATAAAATCTTTTTACTAAATTGAGACTCGATTTGTTTTTTTGGTCGGAAAAGAGAAGTGACTCAATTTAAAATTGGTGATTTTAAGAGAATTGTTTGGGGTAGAGTTTGTTAAATGATTACTCCAATAGCAAAGTAATGATTTTACCCTTAAAAATATGACGAGAATTATTTAATGTAGATTTTGTTTGTCTATTGAAGCAACGTCTTCATATTTAATCGATATATGGGGCTAATTAAATGACTGACACGGAAGATGGGGTCCCCAAAAGGTGCACTTTTGAAGTCACTTCCCTCCCGGTAGAGTGGCACCTGGATAGCTTTCAAAGGAATCATCAAAAAGAACACCGAACTTTTGTGTCTATTTAATTGAGAAAACGCATGTAAGACAATAATAGTATCCAAATAGTTTATATATGACTTTTTACATGACAGCATTATAATTTTTTACGGCACTGCTCTGACTCACGCATCATTACTTCAAATAAAGAAAAGTTATAGAATCATTTCACAATGATTAACAATTTAAACAATAGGACTAACGATTGCCTGATCTAGGTGAGTCTCAATAGCATCTAGGCCATGCAATATTTTATCTTCTTTTTTGTTAAAGACGGGACTAATAATTGCGCCGCCATGCGTCCTTTCTGTCATCGTGACCAACTTCATAAAAAACTAAAAAAACTCAGAGATCAATTGCGCCGCCATGCGTCCTCTCTCTACATTTTCAATACAATATATGAGGAGACTTTAGGTTTCTCTTGTTGACCATTTGAGCTTATTCACCTATACCAAGCAGCCTTCTAAACTAATCGACAGTAATATTAAAGTTTGGGAAAGTTGTCTAAAAATTTCTCAATATATTATATGGTGGTTCATTAATTCCAAACTTTTCTTTCCTTCTTCATCTTCATTTTTTTAAGGGTTAATACCCTGAAAAATCTAAAATTAGTACACGTGTGACAAATTTACTTTAAACTATTTTTTAACCATAAAACACCCTAAACTAGTACACATTTTGACAAATTTATTCTAAATGATCATAAATAAATAAATAAAAACCTCAAACTGGTACACTTGTAATAAATATATCTCAAACTAATTTATTTGACTACCAAAAACTCCAAATTAATATATTTGTGACAAATATGCCATTTGTTAAATTGGATTAATATTACAAAAAATCACAAAAATTGTATAACTGTGACAAACGGAGAGTAAAATCTCAAATCGGTATATTAGCTAACTATCATGTATCATTTAACTTAATAATTTGATAAAAAAATTTAATAAAAACTAATAGAAGGTAAATTTATCACAAGTATATCGGTTTATGATAAATTTATCAAAAGTATACCAATTTAGGGTTTTTGATAGTAAAAAAAAATAATTTATGATAAATTTATCACATGTGTACTAATTTGGAATTTTTTAGGGTATTAATCCTTTTTTTTTTTAGTAATTCCTCATTGGTGGCTGACAAAGTAAAAAGGGAAAATGAAAAAGTGAAAATGAAAACAATATGAAAAATGAAAATGAAAATGAAAAAAAAAAATCTTTATAAAAATAGGGCCTATTATGTTAAAAGTACCAATTTTTAACATGAGTCTCAATATAGCTTTTTTTTTTTTTTTTTTTTTGGTCATGTAAACAATACCAACTTTAGATCAAGTCTTGATTTTGGGCTAAACTTTTTTGGTCTCATAAAAAAAATACCAATTTAGAGACGAGGAGGTGACGCGGCTTCAGTGCAGCTTTGAGGATGAGTGACAGCGAGGGAATGGAAGGCCAATTTTTTTATTTTTTTATTTAATATGGGAATAATTTGGTACTACATTTATTTTCATTATGAGAGATTGTGGGTGGCATGACCAGATATGATAGCTTTTTTTTTTTTTTGTCAATCCTACTCTAACCTTTACTCTCAGACTTTTGCCATGCCTTATTGTAAGACGTGGGAGTCAAAATCCACTCTTGAAACTAAATCGTTCTCACCCCAACCCCACTTGAGAAGGTGGAGATTCGAACTTCCCACCTCCCCCTTCCATGTTGGAAGGGTGGCTACTGGGGTAAATCTAAGTGGTAGACTCTATTTGGTTCACAAAAATTGAATAATTTAAAAAAAAAAAAATGATCAATTGTATCGTTTAAAATATGGTTAATACCCTAAAAAACCCAAAACTGGTATACTTGTGACAAATTTACCCAAAATTATTTTTTTGACCACAAAAAACCCCAAACCAATACATATATGATAGATCTATCCTCTGTTAGCTTCTGTTTGATTTTGCCATTAACCTTGCTGATGTGGTTGCTGATGTGGCAAGTCATGTGGAAATTCATAAGTTTAATATCATAAAAAAATCCACAAACCGGTATATTTATGACAAATTCACCTCAAATTGGTATATTTATGATAAATTTACTCTAAATTAATTTTTTCGATCATAAAAAATCTAAATTAGTACACATGCGGCACATTTATCCTCTTTCAATTTTCCCAAATTTGACCGAGTTGTGATTTCCAATAAATTTTATTTTCCGAATTACTCTAACATTACCTCCGTATCATTAATACTTGATTTTATTTTTATTTTTATTGGAATCATTATTAGAAAGCTATTCAAAGACTACCAAATGTGCACTTCATTCTTGTGCCGAGAGGATGCCCATTAACTAAAAGATGGACAAATTGCTCGCGCACATATACAAAAGAATCACACTCAAAGTACACCTGAAATCAGTGCCAAACATAAGTGATTTTGGTTCCGGCATTTCAACGAGTATGTGATGTACGAGTCAATCATACCATTCACATGCAAGTTTCATGTTAAAATTTTGACACACTTGCGATTCAAGGTAGGAAAGACTACGTAACGCTAATAAGGACATGGACTAACACGAATGACCAACAAAGCAAGAGTAATATGTAAGCGTACAAACAAATTGTGGACAAGTAGCAAACCATATTAGGCTAAGACATATAAACATAAAGTCAAGTTTGTCACAAACCAAAAACGAGCGAAGCAACCGCAATATGTGCACTTCTTTTGTATATGTGCGCAAGCGATCTGTCTATCTTTTAATTAATGGGCATCCTCTCGGCACAATAATGAAGTGCACATTTTGTAGTCTTTGAATAGTTTTCTAATAACAATTCCAATAAAAAGAAAAAAATCAAGTATTAATGATATGGATATGGAGGCAATGTTAGAGTAATCCGGAAAATAAAATTGATTGGACATCACAACTCGTTTTTGGGAAAATTGAAAGAGGATAAAAGTGCCGCACATGTACCAATTTAGGTTTTTTTTTATGATAAAAAAATTAATTTAGAGTAAATTTATCATAAATATACCAGTTTAAGGTAAATTTGTCATAAATATACCAGTTTGAGGTAAATTTGTCATAAATATTCTAGTTGGCTGAATAAACTTAATTTGTAAAATATAAAAATGTTTATGACTCGATTAACAAAAAATAAAAAATATTTAGGATTGAATTGATAAAAGTAAAATAAATTTATGATTTTTTAAATAATTTGGACTCCATTGATTAAATTTCATGTGCGGTTCCTAATTCAGCGTAGCAACATGTCTTCAATGCTCATTATGACTTTCCAATCTTCTTACTCTCGTTTTCTCCACAAAACAGGGAGAAGAAAAAGAGGGAAGGACACCTTGTTGGTGGGGCTTTGGCAGTAGGTCTTCGATGCTCATCATGACGCGCACACCCCGCTAATCTCGCGACGTGCATTGCGATCAATCCATGGTCAGCGCCTTTTTTTGGAAGTTTCCCTCGTCGTTGTCGGCTTGCGGGCGCCTCTGGTCAGCGCCTCTAGAAGTTTCCCTCGTCGTTCGACACCATGGTCATTGGTCAGAGACTCGGACCCATTTTCCCGGTCGTGTCAGAGGCTGACAGTCCGCGTCCGTTGAACATCTTGTGCTTCCCAGTTGTCTTCCATTTTTTCTTCTCCTTTTTCAGTTAGAAGGCATTCCAGGTATCCAGCTGATCAAACATGACGTATAGGTGATTAGGAAATCTTTCACAATTCTATAATAAATAAAACAAAAGTCAATATCACCAACAATCCTAAATTAATACATGTATAATAAATTTATTTCAAACCAATTTTTAAAACCACTGGGATTCGCCCCAGTGGCCACCCTTCCAACATAGAAGGGAAATGTGAGGGGTTCAAATCTCCACATTTTCAAGAGAGGATGGGGTGGGGACGCGTAAGTTTCAGGAGTGGGTTTCGATTCCCACGCCTTGCAAAAGGCAGGGCAAAAGTCTGAGAGTGAGTGTAGAGTAGGAATACAAAGAGACGACAAAAAAAAAAAAACCAATTTTTTTAACAAAAAAACTTTAAACCGATATACATATGATAAATTAACTTAATTTTTTATCATGAAAATCCCAAATTGATATATTTGTGACAAATTTGCTTTTGTTAATTTCTGTTAAATTGAATTAATATTACGACAAATCATAAAGTGTTATATTGTGAAAAATTGAGAGTAAAACCCCAAATTGATACATGTTATCCAACTTATTAATTTGACGGTAAAATTTAATGGAAACTGATGAAAGATAAATTTGTCTTAAATATATCAATTTCGGTTTGTTTAGGGTAAATTTGTTATAAGTGTACTAGTTTAGTATTTTTTGTAGTATTAACTCTTTATAAAACTTAGAGCTTTCATGCAAAGTAGGCATGTAGGGATGCATTTTAGCCTTTCACGCTTTGCTCGTTGGAGTCAGTGATAGTTTTATATTAATTTTGCCCAATAAGACTCACGTTCTTTTTACATATTGATTAAACTAAATGTTTATGATTATCAAGCGACTTTTACTGCTTGCACGCTTATGCATGGTCACATAAATTTGCACGTTTAGGAATAAAATTAGAAAAAAGATCATGTGAAATAACGTTTTATTAAAAAGGACAAATTATTGGTGATGAGCATTAGCTAAAACTAGCATAATCAGTCTACTAACTCGAAATCTTTGGTTCGCAGAAGTAACGCAACTCCTAACTGGTCTAAAATAGGTTGGTGATGACTCTAATCTCCTTAAATTAATAAAGAATGAGAAATCGTCAACCGGATTTTAGAGAGTCCGTGAGAAGAGTAAATGTCACCTCACAGGTGGATGTACGCGTCCACCTAGCAATTTTGTTAGACCTTCAAAATTCGTCTTAGGATTGCGACAGGTCAGTGACACGATCCTGACAATCAAATTTGGCGTAAAGGGCTTATTTAAATCATGCGTTTTCCAAAAGAATGTCCACGAGGCCAACAGATTTGAAAGGTAATACTTTTCCTAATTAAAGTGATCCTTGTATTACTCGTCAGTATACTCACATTATTCAATAAGAGCATAAAAAGAGTATTAGAAGATGAACCACCTCTTACACTCCGTTCATTTCAGGAAAAATAACTTCCAAAAAACTATTTTTCGAATTTTCCGTCATTCATTTCATGAAAAATGAATTGTTAGGGAAAACATTTTCCATTAACAGAAAAAAAGTCTTCTAAAATAGGGAAAAATGTTTTCCGCTTTTCAAAAAACGAAAACATTTTCCATATATTCTTTCACCTCACTTTCCTTCACCAAACACATTTTCCTTTTATTTTTTTCTTTTTCTTCTTCATTGGCTAGCTGGCGACCAACCACAAGTGAGATCAAGCCTCGCTCAAGGTCGCCAAAATCTTGATTGGCCTCAAGCAAGCTCAAGCCTTACTAGATCCGGTGAGTTGGGCGGGGTGAGGCTCAAGCCCCACCCATGTTGCTAAATTTGGTGAGGCTCGAGCTTGCTGACGTCGGACAAGCTCGGCCCGGCAAGCTCAAGCTTTGCCGGCTTGTGGTAAGGCTTGAGCTTGCCTATAGCTGGTCACCAGTCGCCGCCGTCGCAGATGACTAGCCAATGAAGAGGAAAAAGAAAATGAAAGAAAAAGAAAAAAATAATATAAAATATTTTTAAAAAGATTTAAAAATATAATAAAAAATATTGAAGGGGATGATGAGATTTTCCTTACTGAATAGTGGAAAATATTTTCTAGTTTAATTTCAAGGTTTAACCGAATACGGAAAACATGGTTATTTTTTTGGAAAATAATTTTCTAGAAAAATATTTTTTTAGAAGTGTCACATTTTTCATGTAACGAATGAAGCGTTAATATAGATGTGCACTAAAACAAGAAGAAGAAGGAAGTTCTCAGTGGCAATAGAGATTATGCCGCCAAGTCTTGATCAACGTCGCAGACTCACATTAGTCAATCCTCGGAAAGGGAAAAAAAGTGATATGACAAAACATGTAAATAAATAAATAAATATAAGGTTTGCGAATGCTGAGTTTTAGTCCGAAATTCATTTTATTTGCAATTAGTCATCCACCCGCACGTTGCATGAATTACTTAAAAATCATATATTGTTAAATGCACTGTAAGCAAATTTTATGTACCCACCAAACGTATTTCGCATTAACGTGCTATTAAGGAGTCAACAAAAAGAAAACACGTTTTTGGATAACTTGAAATAAGGTTGATGAAAGTTGATTTTAAGATTTTGGGGGGACAGTTTGATGGAAATGAATTCCATGCAAATATAAAAAAGTAAACACGTTTAAAATGAACATCGTTGTTCTTCAAATTTTTAAGACTTTCATATAGCAATAGGAATTTTCAATGTATTATATTACAGAGTTAAAATTGGAGTTGAAAGAATGTTCCTCTCTGTATCCGTCACATAGTACTTCACTTTGTCATTGTTATTGCCACTTGCTGGATCCACTGATTTGATGTATGCTTTCATTGTGCACTTTCAATAGCTATAATATGTTCCATCAAAATATGGAGGTCTCGTAATTGATTGTCCTTCACAGACTCCTGCACCAGTATGACTAGCCATGGCAAATCTTTATGCTCTTGAAATAAAGCACTTCAAAATATATGAGCAAGCTGCTATCACATCATTTATTATTGCTAAATATGCAACTTAGAGAGGGGATGAAAAGGTTGATAGTCAAAATTTGGTCGATTTTTTGGTATTAATAAAATCAAAGTTTGATGTATGTAGAAACTATTTAATACAGTAACTTGATGTTATCAATTAAATATATGCTTCTATCAAATAAGTATGGAGAGAGAGAGAGAGAGAGAGAGAGAGAGAGAGAGAGAGAGAGAGAGAGAGAGAGAGAGAGAGAGAGAGAGAGAGAGAGAGAGAGAGAGAGAGAGAGAGAGAGAGAGAGAGAGAGAGAGAGAGAGAGAGAGAGAAGAATTCTACAGAAATCTTATAATAGTGATTTGATTTAGATCAAGTCTACGTCTGTTGCGAAAACAAACCTATGAAATTTTTGATGATTCTAAAACTATCCTATCTTCACAACAAGTGCAGATAGTCGTGGAAAGCTTAAGAAAGACCATGATGACATCAACAATGTTTGAGAGTTTAGTGAAGACTAATGGTTATCAATAGGAGATGAATAAGTTGCATATGATGAGGATCTCATGAAGACTTATTGGTACCATAGTTAATATTTCATCAACATGAAGTCTTTGGAAGCTAACATACCGAGAAAGATCATTGGATGATTGATCACTAATCATTTCACACAGTTCAACCATGGATAGCATCAATAGACTAATAATTATATACATGTGTTGATATCAAGTGATAAAAAGTTTTGTATCATTATGATATCGAGTCTTGAGAATGTTGGTGAATGAGTTGTTTGAAGACAACCATTTGCCAAAAGGACTAAAACCGTTAACATGCTGAGAAAACCATAGGAAAATCAAGAACAAGTAAGATAACAATCTACAAATTTCCAAAGGAGTAATAGATGTATAGCATCAACAGATTCCATTTTGGGAAAACCTTGGAATTGCTCCAGCAATGGATTGTTTAGGCAATTCTAACCTTGGTTACTACTCCAATCAATCCCTAACGTCTCCTTGCATCCCAAAGAGTCTCCAAAAAATTGATTGGAGATTATATAAGGATTAAAGAAGCTAAAAAGGGTTGAATGAAATTAAAGAAATAATGGTGCTGTTCATTATTCTTTCTCTTTGATAATATTGTACATATGTTCATCTAAAAGTTCTTTGTGCAATATTCACAATGCTTTGTAATCGTGTTAAAAGCAAGTGTACAAGTGTAATAGTAGTACTCATGTCATGATAATGTCATATGTCATTTTATAAGAATAGTACGTGTTGATTGTAACTTTGCTTAAAGATTCCTAGGGACTCTAGCTAGTGTTGAGTTTGTTACCTTGGAAAGAGGATGTAGGCTTAAGGATAAAGCCAAACCTCCATAAATCCCCATACAATCTTCTCTATTTTCTCATTATTGCCTCTATTAGCTTATTATTTGCTATATCTACTTGTCAGCAACACTTATACATGTCACCATTGATCTGCTATCGATTACTACCAAACTATTGTTACAGTCTTCAGCAAAAATATTTGTTTGAAGTTTGAGAAAAACCTAATTACTTCTCATCTAGGTTGTATTGCTAGCTTCAACAATGTCCACTACCCTAGACTAACCAATAGGCTCGATTTCACTATAAATTCCTTAAGAGGTTACAAAGTAGACCATACTGCTTCTTCTCAAAGCTATTAGATCACACTACCAAATTCCAAGTGCTACTATGGCAACCATACACTTTTCAAAAGAGATTATAGATAGTGAATCACTCTCAGTAAATGACTTTTTGCTCAACAAAAATATAAGGTTATGTTCGATGGTTAAGATAAAATTTATCATATCCTTATTTAGTGCCTTTTCAAGATATAATAGAGTCGCATACAAAGAGATAATACCCGAATAAAATTATTCCATGGAGGAAGTGGAATAAATGTGGATACGATTTATAATATTCATAATATAAAATTTATTTTTCTAGAATAACAAACTTATTAAATTAATAAAATTAAAATAATATTTGAATTCTAAAATAAAAATTTAAAATAACGAAAAAAAAAAACAACAATTTCCTTTTTTTTTATTTCATGTTTTTATTAGTATATTTGAATTTCTTTCTATCTTGTAAGATAAATTCAATATATAAATATATATTTAGTATTTAGGCATTTTAGTATTATATTTTACTATTTAATAACATTGTATTAGAGAATGATGGAAGAGGGACAAAGAAATAAAAAAAAGAATTAAAAAAGAGAGGAAAAAATTATAAAAAATAAGCAAATAAAATGAAGTAGGCAAGAATGTTATGAGATATTCTTATCGTCTCTATTTTTGTAATTGTTAGGTTCATTTATAGTAATAAACTATTTTATATCAAGCAATGGAAATGATAAGATATAAATATATCCGACTTTACTTTTGCAATTCACCAAAATAGTGGATAAAAAAAAAAAGCAAATTCCAAAATTTCATATCTTATCCTATTTAGTCCTATCGTGATTAAAAATCAAAACAACCAAACTTAACCTAATTGGGAATAGAATTGCGTTTAGTAAAATTTTTATTCTTAGGAACAGATTTGGAGTAGAATTAAGAATAAATAAAAAACTTGATTCTTGTTCTCGGAATAAAAAAATTAATAAAAAAAAGTGAAACTCTTCCTCGCTCATACGTTCTCTCCCTTCTTCTTCTTCCCTTTTTTCTTCTTTTTCATCTACCGTTGTCGTTGCTGCCGCCGCGGTTGCCATTCGCCACTTATCGCCCACCACCGCTAGTTGCTGGCAACCGGTCTAGCAAGCTTGCTGAAGGCTCGCTAGGCCAAGGCAAGGTTTGGCAAGCTCGTCGGAGGCAAGCCCAACCATCGATGAGGCTCGACCTCGCCAGCCTCGCCTAGCCCCACTGGTGGCCAAGCAGGCCTTGCCCAGCCTTGGCGAGGCTCACCTAGCCACCGGTGTGGCTGAGCCTCGCCCAGCCCTAGCGAGGTCGGTCTTGCCAAGGGCTAGCGACGCTCCGGTGAGGTTGTCGGCCACTTGAAGAAGAAGAAGAATAGGAGAGAAAGAAAAAAAGTAAAAAAAAAAAAAGAGAGTAAAAATTAAAAGAAATTGATTTGGAACATAATCAATGAGTATGGTACCAAACGCAATTCTATTCCAGAATCGGAAATTTTGGACAATTACCAAACGGCTTAAAATGCTTAGAAATTGTTCTCGGGAGCAGAATAAAAAATAATAATTTATGATGAGAATCTATTATCGGGAACAAAATTGTTACTAAATGCGCCCTAAGTGTAGCGAAAAAATAATGTTTTCTTAGTTTTTAGTTCTCGCAATTCACGTGTTCTTCACCATATGTTGATATTTTGATACAGTCTTCAAGATCCATGGAATAATCTTCAGGAAAATCAATTTAGCCGTTGAAGATACATGGCACAATTATTAGAAAATTTGGTCATTCATACAATCAAATATTGTATTTTAGGAAATAATCATTTCCATCAATTTGATTGACGATTGATTGGATTTTCCTCCACGTATCATTCTTTAGAGCTCCAAGCATGTGGCTTTCTATTAATATTCATTGAGATTTAGATTAATAGTCAACGGAATATCTAGGTATTTAAATCGTAAGAGGTATCTGTAAAATATGCATGTTCTTCTCAGCTTATATATGGATTCGCCTCCATCAGTAACACATGAGTCTATTAAGGTTTCCAGCTGGTGGTTGACTTTCATATTGCTTTCCTACGTATTATAACGTTTGTGTAAGCTATTCAACCTTTCATGATACCTCCAAATCCTCATGCATTTCCCAATCTCATGAACTATTTCACCTCCATTAAGGTGCGCTTCCAGCCATTATCAATCTTTTTACTTCATACACCGGGTTCTATTAGTGTTAATAGAGCTTCACCTGTACTTGTTCAACCTGAGATAAGGCAATATATGCATTTGTCTAACATTTGATGTAGACAAATAATTATGTCAACTTCAAAAAACTAGAGGAGGTTTTCTCAACATATCCTTCATCAGCTAATCTCTAAGTTAGCAAATTACTATAAGGCAAAACTATCCCCAAGAAAAGGAGGGTAGAAGAAAATGATGATGCGGTATCATAGTTACAGAAAAGTATCTCAGAAAGCTTGGTTTTCTTTTCTTCCTTTTTTTTTTTTACCTCGTCCCACGTTGGTTGAGATGCTTCTCTAGTTCAGTTTATTAATTGGTTCATCTTATAAGCTTCGTATCAACAAGAAAAATACGTTGGGCTAGCGCACATGAGATTGGGCCCAACCTTGTGTAAAGTTGGATCCCCCCCCACACCGGAATTCTAGCCGTTTACTATTTAATCTTTTTTGCTGTTACTTAGCTAGACAGTACGACCGAGTTTTCTATAAGGATTAGCCTGCTGGGTGTGTGCTGGTTTCATGCATGATCTTGTTCCCGCCACACCCAAATAGTTATGCTCACACTGGTGCTTGCGCGCCTAAAATATTTGTATAGTTGTCGGTGGTTTTCAAGAATTTCTTCCAACAATAACTATGGCCAGAAGTTTACCTAGCATTTTCCATCCTTTTATCTAATTGTGATAAAAAGAGGTCCTCGGATCACCCCGTATCTAATTTCTCATGAGGTATATTGACTTCACATTCAATGTAATAGTCTTCTTTTTTTCAGTGTAATGCTGATGACCGCATGTCTTATTTTAAAATCTTCGTGGTGTTCAATGCGCGGTAAAACACACGTCTGTTCACTCATTTCAAACTATTCTCTATCAGCATCCCATAATAGCGGGGCCGCATGTTTCATGGCTCATTTGAAAACCTTTCGTTGTGGTCAGGATAAATCGGCTGATCACCACTGGCACTTTGATTCTGCTCCGGTTTGTGTCAGATTTTAATGAGTAGCTGTTCCCGAGCGGGTCAACCTTTCCAAAAAAAGGTAAAACAGACGGTCACGACTCACCGTAACAAGTGGTCATGTGCCGAGAGAGCAATGGAGAAAAAGATCTGATGGACAAAACAACTATGGACAGATATTGCAATGTACCATGATTGACAAAAACGCTGTGTCTCTACGAGCGCGTGTGAAAGAGAGAGAGAGAGAGAGAGAGAGAGAGGGCTCACAATCTGATTTTCATTATAAATAGGCCGAGGGAGCTTGCATTGTGAATGGACACGGTACAGCAATTTCTTTGCTTTGATTTTGGGGGTGTTTCGATGGCAAATTCTAGTCAAATGATGATCCAATTTGGCCAACTCAAGAGCAAGCTTTTCCCTCCTTTTGCTCCTCCTCCATTGTATCCAGGCCTCCTATACAAGAGAGCATCACAATTCCAATTGCAAGTCTCTCCCTTCACTTTGACCTCTTTCTTTCCACACCGCTTCTCTTCTCTCCCACATAGCCTAATCGCCAGGCCACAACTCTTCTCACGCCCCTCCCCCATTCCTTGGTGTGTTCATGATACGTTCATCAGTTATAAACAAGCTGACACGCGCAACTTTGTGAGCCATCTCTATGATGCTCTTGAGCGGAACAAGATAAGGGCATTTGTCGACCATACTCTAGAAAGAGGACTAGAGATCGCACCAGTAATCAATGAAGCAATCGAGCAGTCGAGGAGCGCTATCGTTGTCATGTCTCAGAACTACGCCTCCTCACCGTGGTGCCTGGATGAGCTGGATAAGATCCTCGAGTGCAAGGGAAAGAAAGGCCAGCTGGTGTTCCTTATTTTCATGGACGTCGACCCTAGAGAGATGCGAGAGCAGTCTGGACCATTCACGAGGATTGGCCAAAGCGAGAAGGGTTACGGGCAGGAGAATGTGGACAACATCCAGAGGTGGAGAGATGCTCTCCGCAAGGCCGGCAATCTCACTGGTTGGCCTCTCGAAAACAGGTACTAACTTTCTCTCTTCCTTCAGTGTTTTCTAGGGAGGATTCTTAAAGGAAATTACTTATTTGGTCCGCGAAACAACAAGACTTGCTCTTTAAGGCCAGTCTTTTGGTCTGTGGGCAGTAGGAATATTTGGAAATGCTTGGAATCCTTTTACTAGGAAACTAACTTTCATAGAATAAGACTCCAACTCAATTTTATGGCTCACCAAAGAGATTCAACATCAACACCGACAGCATCTTTTCATTTATATATTCACTAGTTCATAGCTGGCAGGAAAAAAACACGACATTTTGTGCTATTATGATTGTTATGCTTACAGTCCTTGACACTGTGTTATCTTCTATAAACAACCATTTTTTTTCTTAGCGTTTATCAGATTTACGTCCGAAGCATATGTTTCAGCACATACTGATTTCCACGTACAGCAAAATAGAAGTGTTCAGCTAAGTAATACGATAGGTCATTATTTGGAAAGAAAAGAAGTGTTTAGATTTTTTCAAGTTGTAACCCTCATTTCATATTTTTGGATTTGATAACCAAACAACAAACCAATTTATTCTCCTCACTTCTTCCCCCAAGCATAAAGAAATCACTCCTTCATGCATCATTTCCCTCACTTACTCTGAGTACCATTGTTTAAAACATAGGAGTGGGTGAATTTGAAAGCATATGAGCTCCTTTTTCTATATGAGGTTATCAGAACGCCCATTCTTTTCGTTAATATTAAAGAGAAGAAAAACCGGCAAGTCCAGACATCTTCCACGGCCAACACAGGGTAAACCCTAGCTATGATGCAACCCTTCCTTTCACCAGAAAAACTTTCCATTATGGAATGATCTTTCTGTCAAAGACCAAAAAGAAAAGAAAAAACAGTAGTTAGTCTTTGTTTTGTTTGGACCGTGATACCTTGCTAGGGTTTAACAGAATATTCTGCCTCCAGTTCGTTGCCCTTCTATCTTGTTGTTGCTGCTCTCTAATCTCTCTCGCTCTCTCTCTCAAGTTTTTATATGACATCATTGTCTGCCAAGAAACTTTCTATAGCAGAACCTTTTCTTTCGGTGTGCATACAGAGTTTTTCATCGACTGATAACTATCCCGCTTCTTTTAATTTGTGGCTTATAAGATTAGCCAATCTCTCACACGCCTTCAATTATATTGGATTAGATATTGAATATTGCATTCAATTATATGGACGATACTCCACAGTCCTAGATTATAATCTTAATTATCTTGTCTTCATTTTTTAGTGGCATGAATCACCAGTTACACCTTTGTTGTCGACAATTTGCAGACTTGAAGCTGAATTCATCCAATCCGTTGTGGAGAAAATCTCAAGAAGACTAAGCGGCTTGCACAAGAAACCGCTTGCTTTCCATCTAGTTGGGTTAGATTCTCAGGTACAAGCCTTGTACTCCTTACTCCAATTAGAGGTTGAGGAGGTCCTAATCGTGGGAATTTCCGGGACTAGTGGAATAGGTAGGACTACAATAGTGAGGGCTTTGTACCACCGAATTGCAGATCAATTTGATCGGAGCTACTTTCTCTCGAACATGACGGATATATCGAGCCAAGCTGGCATCATTAAAATCTTGGAGACCCTTTTTGGTGACACTCCTAGCAATTTGGAGTTTAGCGATGATATTCATGTAGCAATCAACCTGATGAGGAGTAAGCTTCACAACAAGAGGGTTTTGTTGGTGTTTGACGATGTTGAAGGATTGGCGGAGCCACTAAGCCACCTGATCAAAGCATTAAACTTAGGCTCGGGAAGTAGAGTTATTTTGATACCTCGCCCCAAAGAAACCTTAATCAGCCTATGCAATGAAATCTATAAGGTACGACCACTGAATGATGACCAAGCTCTTGAACTTTTCAGTTGGAATGCGTTCCAAGAACGATATCCCCAAAATGATTATAAGATGCTCTCAAATTGCTTCATCAGTTTTTTCAAAGGGCTTCCTTTGGCACTCACCGTAATGGGTTCTTTCTTGAATGGCAAAAGTGTCAAAGAATGGCAAGGAGCTTTTTGTCGACTAAAAAGAATCCATCAGGTAAAGATTCATGACATACTAAGGATTGTTATCGATGGCCTAGAGGACAATGAGAGGACAATTTTTCTTGACATTGCTTGTTTTCTTAATGGATATGACAAAGAAGAGATCATCAAGTCCCTAGACCAATGCGGTGTCCACGCTAATAGTGGAATTGAGATTCTAGCTCAAAAGTTGCTCATATACATCGACGAAAATAACAAAATATGGATGCATGATTTGTTTGAAGAAATTGGTAGACAAATTGTCATTCAAGAGTGCCCTAAAAATCCCAGTAAGCGAAGCAGAATTTGGCATCATGAGGATGCTCTACAAGTGTTTAAACAAAATTCAGTAAGCATTTAATGGCCTATTTGAATAGTCATAATGATTTCCAAGTGCTTCCAATATGCATAATTATTTTTATTTCACTCTACCAGGGAACAAATGCCATTGAAGGTATTAAACTAGACAAGGTTGCTGTAGAAGACTTGATCATGAATGCAGACTCGTTCAAAAAGATGAAAAAACTCAGGTTATTTATAATGATTGATCAAGTTCCTCATTGTGGACCGGCTGGACATCTATCAGAGAAGTTGTGGAGGTGTTTTGCAGGGAACAGCAATAATATGTTCGCACTTTTGGACGATCTGGTGAAGGAGATTTTCAAGTTCTGGTCTCGCGGCGGCGGAGCCTGAAGAACACGGTCAACGGATGCGAGCGTTGCATGTAGGAATAAACTCCTAAGAATAGGGAAATCCACGCACGTGGATGGACTTAGTTCATTGGACCTTGGCCCATTAGCCCAATTTAATTTCTCGTCAAAAAACTTTGCCATTTACTTTATTAAGGCCACCGTTTCTCTCTCAATTTTTTATTTTTTTTGTCCTTGTTTTCTTGCTACTTTTCTGATCAAGTCTCTATGTTTTCAGCCTTTCTAATCAAGTCCTCCAACATAAAATCTGACTAAATCCAACTGAGCAACTATTAAAAGACGGCGAAGCATAACTTAGATCAAGTATTGTCTGTGTGAACACCCACCGTGAATAGTGAATTGGTGAGGGCATGAAAGCAAACTAAAAAGCTTAATCCGTTCATTAACTTCAACCCTACAGTGGTATCCATGTAAGTCATATTTAATTCACATTATTCTTTAGTTTTCTATGATGGTCATGTCAATTGGATTTGGCTGAATTCTACACCAAGAAGACTTGATTAACCATTTTGCGTAAGTAAAAGCATTTGATTAGATAAATTTGAAGTATAGGGACTTGACTAGTGTTAAAGCATACAAAACCAAAACAATTTGAGCGAGAAATAAATGCAAAAAAGAAGAAGAAGAAGAAGAAGAAGAAGAAGAAGAAGAAGAAGTAAACCTAACGCAATGAATTTACCTGCTTTAGTAGTGTAACTACTCTACAAAGAGATCAACGAGATAGTTCCACTACAATTGGTTATGTCAATTGGATTTGGCCGAATTTTGTACCAAAAAGACTTGATGAAACATTATGCGTAAGTTAAAGGATTTGATTAGATAAATTTGAAGTATAGAGACTTCATTAGTGTTAGAGCATACAAAACCAAAACAATTTGAGCAAGAAATAATCGCAAAAAAAGAAGAAGTAAACCTAACACAATAGATTTACATACTTTAGCAGTGTGCCTATTCTACAAAGAGATCAATGAGATAGTTCCATTATAATCGGTAAAGAGGAGATTATATTCACCTAGTCATATTTACTCACAAGTGTTTCACGACCCCGATTATACCCAAATAAGCCCCGCATGAGTTAATCAAGAAAATCTCTTACACCAAGTTTTTCTTTGCGATTCCCTAAAAGCTTTCCTTGAGCTGGACTTGATGTAACAAGTGAAATAGGTCAAAACCTTTGTTTCTATTTGATCCCGTGCACATTCATTTGTCCGCTCGAAGCGAGTCGGACGTACATAATCTCTCGCCCTAAAGATCGCTCAAGTTGGACGTCCAATATTGGACATCCAAAATGCTGGAATTTCCAACTTTTACATCTTAGGCCCTATTTGGTGAAAAAAATTTCTGTTATCCGGAACAACTATTTCTATCCTTTTGTTCCACGAAACGAAAAAAAAGAATATAAACATGTTTGGTAAAAATTTTATTTCCATGAACAAAATATGTTTTTTATTTTTTATTTTATTTTTAGGAATAGATTTAGAATAGAAATAAGAAGTAGAAAAGTAGTTTGTTGTTTCTGAGAACAATTCCTAAGAATCAAAAGAATAAAAACAAAGAATTTATTTTTTCTTCTCTTTTCTTCTCTTTCATTTTCTACTTCTTTCTTTTGGCTGGTTGCTAGCCTTGGCCATGGCCAATGCTGGCGATTGACCAGATGAGGGCCGGTGACGTTGCCAGAGCGTCATCGGCCCTCTACAACGCTGAACCAAAGCGAGGCTCGGCCTCCCCAGCGAGGGCGAGGCTCAGCCTTGCTAAGCTAGGGCAAGGCCAACCTCGCGTCACTTGAGTGAGGTTGAGGTTCACTAGTGGCTTGGCGAGGCAAGCCTCTGGTGAGCTCGTTAAGCCTCGCCCTGGCATGGCGAGCCTCTAGCGAGCTCACCGGACCTTGCCCAGCCGATCGTTGGCCACGGAGGTGGCCGACGATTGGTCAAAGAGAAAAAGAAAAAGAAAAAAAGAGAAAAATAAGAAAATATAATAAAAGTATTAAAAAATTAAAAGAAATAAAAAAATTTAAGAATCATACCAAATGCATTTTTGTCCAAGGAATAAAATTTTATGGAGTTACCAAATGCATTCTTTTGCTCATAAATTGTTTTTTTTTTGGTAAAGGTACTATATAAATAGAGGAAATGCCAAATGTACAAAAGATCAAGACATCAAAACTTGCACTCAAGATGAGAATTCATTATGAGTGAAAGGATGTTATTATATAAAAACTGCAACTGTGGCGTCCCAACACAGGGACGAAACAAACAAAACAACAAGCACGGCAAGAATAAACAACTGGCTAAGCACAAACACCTCGGCAAGAGAGAAAAAATTCTCCGACTTCCATGCTCAAAAATTGTTCCAGAGAGCAAAATTATAAAAAATCATTTTTGATAAAAAAATTGTTCTCCAGAATAGAAGCGTTACTAAACGCGTCCTTAGTTGATCATTCAACTAGGCTGGATGTCTAATTTTACCTCCGAACATCCATCCTTTTCATTTTCGACGCAAAGTAATCCCAGAACTTTGGATTCATTCTGGTTGTCTACTACATGATCTTTTCACCTACCACAAATGTTGATCAAGTTCGAACAGTATTGGAACTTGATTGATCGGTAGACCTATCAAATGGGTGGGTAAGGTTAGGTTTAGATCAGGTCATAAATAGTCTGACCCAAATTGGGTCATTTAACTCGTTTATGACCCATTTATCATAATACAAATTTATTGACACATACTTGATCCCACACCCAGCCTAAGCCACTTAACTAAATTTAGGAAAGCTTGTTTATTATCAAAATATGGTATTGCTAAAATACTTTCATGCAATACAAATTTAGTGGACAATTTTTATAATTTTTATAATTTTTATAATTAAGCATCCTTTTTAAAATGTTTTCGAAAAAGTCATTTTTTTAGGAAAATAACAATACTTTCTAAAATTTGCCTGAATTATTAAAATAAATCAGAAAATATTTTCCACCACTTTGTATAAAAGATCCAATTTGATTATTCTCCGTACACTCTTTTTAATATGTTTTTTATTATTATTATATATTTTAAAAAAATATAATTTTTATTAAATTTTATTTTTAAAAATCAATTTTCTTTTTTTCTTTTTACTTCTTCTTTGATTGGTTGCTAGCCACAACAATGGCAAGCGATTGGCCACAAGCGAGCTTGAGCCTCACCATAGATCAGTAAGGCTAGAGCTTGTGCGATTTTAGTGAGCTGAGTTGAGCCAACCTCAGGCGAGGCTCCACCTTGCCAAATCTGACGAGTCGAGCTAAGCTCGCCTCAGGCAAGGGCTCCACCTCACTAGATCTAGCAAGCTCGAGTCTTGTTAGATTGATAAGGCTTAAGTCTCGTTAGATGTCGGAGAGGTCTTGGCCTCGCTAGATCGGCAAGCTCAAGCCTCACGAGCGCTAAACCTTGGTGAGCTCGTCCCTTGCTTGGCTGGTCACTGGTCATCGCTGTGGCCAGCCACCAGCTGAGGAAGATGGAAGAAGGATGAAAAAATAAAAGAAAAAAGAATTATAGTTCCTATTTTTTGAAAACATTTTTACAAGGCTGAAAAAGGGAGAGAGAGTGTCTGAGTCGAGTGAGTTGAAAATGGGCTCTAAACTCAACCCATTTGGACCCATTTATTAAAGCCTTTAAATTTGAAACTCATTTAAGCTAGACTCTTCAAAATTAAAGTGACCTATATATGACTCATTTATGAGTTTAAGACCCATTTTAACAGGTCTATTAATGGGATATGCCTTGTTAACATGTCCATCAAATCATTTTCCATGTCCAGATTTTGAATAGAATCATGGATAAATAACATTGCCTATTATTAATGTCTTTGTCCACTCGTGATACATTTGATCTTTGGTCAAATGTATTGCACTTGATCGTCACGATAATGAACAATCTTCTTCTGCTGCAATCTCAGATCACCAAGTAAACTGTTGGGAAAACATCCTGTGATATTTTGAAATTGACAGAACTTTATGTCTATATCAATATTTGATATATGTAAATGTTGTCTTATCTCAAGATGAACTATACAAGTAGAGCTTTATCACCACTAATGGATCCTCAAGTATAAAGTGAAAGACTATTGATAACTAGATAGACCTTGAAGGAGGTAAATATGTCAAAGAATGGGAAGTTCATAGGGGCTTGGATGTACCGTAACGAGGTGAACAATTCATATAGTGTCGGTTATACTCTAGAGGAGAAAGTGGAATGTAGTATATATATCAACTATCGATGGAAAAGCTTTAATAGATTCACATTGCTGATAGGCCCAATCTCTTATATCACTTGAGAAGAATGTACATGTTAAATGATTACACTTCATGATTTGAAGACCTAAATTTCCGTTGATTATCAATCTAAGTCTTAAGAAATATTGACAGCAAGCCACGGGCCCGATACTCTAGGAAAAAATATGAAAGGAGGAATCCAATTTTTTTTCAATCAAATTGGTGAAAATGATCATTTCCACATATGGGTGATCCTATTTGTGGAAACCACACTATTGTTGGGAAGATTTGATTTATGGGCAACCAAATCTCCCACTAATTGTGTCGTTTATCTTCAACGACTAAATTGATCCTACTAATGATTATCCAATCATTAGCTAGGATCTTAAAGACTATGAAAAGATCAACACACGTTGAAGAAGACATGAATTGCGAGAATGCCTACAAATTGAGAAAGCTTCATTTATTGAGGTGCTTCACTGATTTATTATCTTTTGAGAAATATACAAGCATCGTAATAGTGCTTGGAATTTTATAATGTGATCTAGCAACTTTGGGTAAAATCAGCATAGATACATTGTAAACTCTAAAAGAATTATTAGTGAAATCAAGTCTATTGGTAGCTGTTAGTTAGGGAATCTAAATTGAGCCACTATAAAATTTGCATTCACCTCTTCCATTAATTTCCAATTTCTAGTTTGACAAAAGCATATCACACTTGATATCATTAGCTTATTCTTGCATATTAAAAAAAAAAAAAAGTTCCCGCAAATATCAAACTTGACTTTATAAATCTGCAAATTCTATCAAATTTCAATTATCAACCTATTTATCCATCAAGAAAAGTACCAAAAAAGTCATAAACCTATTACATCAATACTAATTTAGTTCTAAACTTTTCAATTGACCAATTTAATCCTAAACTTTTCACATTGGTACCAATTTAGTTCATTTAGTTAATTTTTGCTTACTAGCGCTAATGTGGACACTAGCTGGTGATCGGATGTTGACGTGGCAATTTTTAAATTTTTTAACTTTTTTCAAATTTTCTATTAATTTTTTTTCCCTTTTTCTTTTCTCTCTTCTTCCTTCTTGAACTGTCCTCATGGTGGCTGATGAGGCCTTGCCTAGGATCATGGGTGAGGCGGCTTCACCTAGGGCTATGAGTGAGGCAGCTTTGCTTAGATTTGGGAGAGACCAACCTTGCTCGCGGCCTTAGGCAAGGCCCCGGCCATAGGTGAGGGCTTCACAACCCTCGCCCAGTGGTCGGCAAGCCTTATCAGAGACTCGCAGACCCCCATGAGGACAATCCAAGGAGAAAGAAGAGAGAAAAGAAAAGGAAAAAAAAAAGAGAAAGAAAAGAACAAAAGTAAGAGAAAATTTGAAAAAAAAACTGATTAAAAAATTGTCATGTCAGCATTCGGCCAACGACCAATGCCCATGTCAACGTTCGACCACCAGCCGACCTCCACCTCAGCGTTGACTGGCCAAAATTGACTGGATGAACTGAATTTGTACTAATGTGAACATGTTTAGAACTAAATTAATACAAATACAATAGGTTTATGACTTTTTTGGTACTTCTCTCTCCATCCATCTCTAGGTTGCATATTTAACCATAACACAAGCCTCTAAGCCAAATAACTTCCTCAATCTCCTTGGTTGACACCATATGTATTGCTTCAAGGGTCAACAAAGCAACTACGAATTGTAATTACACTCATAAACTGACGACACAACCCACAAAGCTAAACATGTAACCTCTCAAGGACCTTTGTCCATCCATGTCACTAGCAAAATTACAATCTATTAACTGTTATAGCATTCGAAGTCCGTCTCTTCCCAAATGTTAAGCTCACATTTTGTCCCTTTTAGGAATCTTAGAACCCATTTCACAGCTTCCTAATGTTTCTTTCTAGATTACTAATAACACTACCAATAGCAATACCATAAGGAACACAAAACATATATTCTTTATCTTCTTCTAACCACAGTGCAAGACCAACTAAAAAGCTTAAAATATGTAACTAGTCGGGTACTCACTGGTTTGGCTTTATGCATGCTAAGCTGCCTTAAAATATATGTATCACTCTCTAATAGCTAACACATCCATACGAACCTTTTCCTTTGGACCTTCTTACTGAGTATCTTTTTTGATACACCTAATCTTTTATCTCAACTCACCACTTAGCTGATGTTACAAATTGTTAATATATCTAAAAACTCCTTCTAAGTTAGGTTTGACATAATAAGTGAAATATGTGAAATCTGGTATTTTATTTGTTTTTCCATGCTCATTTATACATCCACTTGGTTTGGATGTTCGAAGTCTCTCAACCAAAAAACTGCTTAAGTCAAACATCTGATCAAGGAAGGACCAGTGTTTGAAATTTTTGAATTTCCAGCTTTTACATCCTAGTTAGACAACCAACCAACCAACCAACCTTGCCAGACATTTGATCTTCCCTCTAAGTGTTTGTTTTTCCCATTTCAAATCAACGGTAGCCTCCAAATTTTTGTGCCCGCCACATGATTTAGAACATCCAAAAAATGTCTTTGTTATGACTAATGCAAAAAACTACAACAAAATTAAAATTGAGAAGAATCAAGGAACATGTAGATTTATGTGGAGAATCCTTACAGGAAAAACCACAGGGAGAGGAGAAGCAAAATCCACTATGGAAATTCAAGGATTACAAAATATGCTCAAAAGCTAAAGATTCTTTATGTCATGCTTCTTAATCTAATGACTTGAGAAAAAAATATTTATACTTCTCTTAAGTCCTAATATTGACCTAAGCCTATAGAGAATTCAAGACATACTCAACAAATCTCCATCTTTACTTGAATAAGACATATAATCTTCTCCCCCTATTAGAGTAAAACTCAATTGCAAGAAACATTAACCAAATCAATGCTTGGATTTGGCAATTGGTAAGGCCTATCAGCTGGATTATTTTTTGTATTAATCTTCATGACCTTGATATAACCATTAGTAAGAATATCTCAAATAAAATAATACCACACATCAATGTGCTTCACCTCACATGATATATCTAATCTAGTAAGTATTTGAAGAAATAAAAGTTTTTTTTTTCTTTTTGAAGGTTGCATAGATTATATTGCAATTATGTCTAATTCCCTTTATTGTTGTTCTATAAAAAGATGAAGAAAAGTTTGGAGAAATAGTGATAATAAAAATATATAAGTGATTTTCAATTTCACAACAAGAACATGTTTTTAACTATCAATTATTTAGTCTCTATTTTCATGCGTGAGTAGACCTAACCAATGGGCAAACGGTTCGGCTGGGCTGGGTAGGCTTGGTTGCATTTTTTTTGCGCCCATTAGGTGGGCCTAGACAAAGTTTCCAGATCTGGTCAATTGGTGGGTCAGCCCTCGACAAGGGCCTTGACTCTTTAGACCTGGATTGGCTTGCCCATATATTCATTAAAAGAGATTATAAAATATTTTTTATCAATAATATTACTCGATATTTAAATGATAAAAAAATAATAGGATAAAAAAGAAGCCAAAATTTCTAATATAGTAGTGAAAATAGTATAAAACTCATAGGTCAAGTAATAAGATAAAATAACACAATGTATCTACAATTTTTTTTTTCATGTGTTTTCCATTTCTATGTATTTTTTTAGCTGACAAGTTTAAAGATTAAAAAAAAAAAAAAAGAGGTGGCCCAATGGGTGGATGTGGCCTGTCCAAGGTTTTTTCTTTGGATGGGCCTAAGTACTTGCCCAATCCCGCAAGTTCGGGCCTAGGCAAGACCTTAGGAGGGTGAGGTCCGACCAAGCCCGACTAGAATCCATCTAAATTGGCCAAATGAACAAGTCATTTCTCCTTAATCTAAGTGCGTTGTTTTCTTTGATCAAAGATGGAAGAAAATATAGGATTTTTATCGATGCACTAGAACCTTGCAAAGCCAAATTGAGATAAGAGTAGCCAATTTGAAAACCATAGTACCTATTCTTTTATGTGTCAAAGTTGTAAAAAAATGATCATAAGATGATGGTCATATTTTTCATAGACGGACTAACATGAATAAAGAAGAGTATTATATAGTTAAAAGACTCAATTTCATCAAAATAAAAACATTTAAGGAGTTGATTGAACATATTGCAAAAAATTAAAGATTAGTAATGGCGTTATCAAACAAAATTCAAATGATTCCATCTTCTTATGTTTACAAATGATGTAGCCTCACATGTTTCAAAAGATTTAATGTAAACTCTCTCGAATCAGTCAAATTTTCGAAAATAAAATAGGGTGGGTAATGGAAAAAAGAAAGTTTTCTTTTCCATTTTTCTTTTTCTTTTTGTTTTTATTTTCATAAAAAGAAAATTGTAAAATTAGACATTTCCAAAGATAAGGTTTATGCGCCTCCCTCTTTGCAACTTTATTTAAATCGAAGGAAGGAATAATAGTGATATAAAATTATGAAAAAGAAATTTCAATAGTAGATAATAATCGAATGTAGATGAACCATTGCGCAAATTCTGTTTTGTGGATACATACAAAAGCTGAGCAGGCTCTTGCAAGTTGGGATCTTGAGAGAGATTGACAGACAGTGTGACAAGCGAGAGATATGGGGTCGCCTTATGACATCAAAATGGACTCGTAGAACCGGACCTCCCAATATATTAAAAATTAGAAATCAACAAACAAAATAAAAAGTAAGAAGACTTAGCCCATTGAATCATGACTATATTCACTTTTTAAGATTCAAATTTGATAGAGAAAAAATTGTAAGATTGGATCCTTTTTTATTTCCCATTTATCTAGACTCCAGAAGAATATGTCATATTTCCAATTCCATTATTGTGACTAGAATACTGAAGAGGAATAAATTGATCCTTATTTTCTTCACGTAGAAAGGTTTATTCAAAGTCACAACACAAGAGTTTTTTTTTTTTTTTTTTTCAATATCTTTAATTCCATAACACAAGATCCATTTATATAGTTAAGATAGATCTATCATATCATATCTTCATACACCAAATCCAAATATCTGGATATCGATACATACGATATCTTTTTTCAGACAATGGGATGGTGAAGATGTGACCCGCAAGATCAAATCATGAAGAAGATAACAGGAACCGCAACGGACAACATTAGAGAATCCTAGAATTGTAACATAGGTTAAATGACAGAGCCCACTTGAGCATGATTAGGTGCTTTCAGAAGCCGACACCATAGCTTTGGAGGTTGTTGGAGGCATTCTTGGAGTTTAAGCATGCGAGATTTCGGAAACTTGGAAGACCTAAACCGCCTCTCTTTCTTGGCAGCTACCATATCCCAATCAAGCAAGTGGATTTTGTTCTCTTATTAGTGCCTCCACACAAATTTTCTAGTTGTTTGGTCAATATTTCACTAACTTTTTTGTTTGGAATTCAGGTTGCTTGCATTAAATGAGTGGGCACAGCTCGGAGCTAATCTAGAAATTTTTCTTAATGAGGGCTAGGTGAGGGCGGCCCTCATCCTATGCGGGCGAGGCCGCCTTCAACCGTCATAGGCGAGGGCCCTCCTTGACCAAGTCAAGAGAGGGCCACCCTCACCCTACCTGAGTGAGGGCCACAGCCCTTGCTGACTACAATGAAGAAAAAATATATAACAAGTCAAAAAACAAAAAAAATTAAAATTTACAAAAATTATTGGCAATCTTTGAAGATGCCAGGTAGAATGGTTGGCATCTATGGTAGTGATTTCAATCAAAATTAGCCAGATAGATTATATTGACAAATTATCAAAATATTTAGGATTATATTGGCTAAATAAAAAAGGTTTATGACTTAGTTAACATAAATATAATAGGTTTATTACCATTTTTAATAATTTTTCTGTTTTATTTGTCTTGTGAATCTACATCTTTTGGATCTTAGAATTTAAACTCTATTGATATGACTGTATGTGTGGTCACCACCTATCCTCGAGGGACCGCCCTCAAGAAATAGATTTCAAGGTATTTGTTTATGAGATAGTCCGAATAGTACATAGCTAAGGTCTTGAATGGACCTTCACTTGACAACATTGCAAACGAACTCTTGATAAAAATGTGGTCTCTCCTAAAACCATACCTCGCATGACATGGGATTTGCAATTTAAGTTCTAATTGATCTTAAGAATTCTATGAAAGAAGGAATTGTCACTAGTCTTTTAAGGTCGGCTAAAAACTAAACATGAGAGATTGCCTTACTTTTTACACAGTAAAAAATTTAGGGTTCGGTGACTTGATTACACTAATTGTCTAATTAATGCCATTTTGATACTTAAACTTAATCATTTATTCACTAAAGTTACCAAACAATCGTTTGCCAATTATGAGTGCTAAGATTCTCATCCACTAAATGTATAGATGATGATTGTTTATTATGATCCTAATGATTTAACCTAATCATGCTAAAAGTAAAAAATATCAATCAATATATTGAAAAAGCACAATGAAGTGAAATCGAAATGAAAGTGCGCAAATAGCAACCTAGCATCATTTCTAAAGAAAGTATTCAAAAATCCAATTACAAAGCTCTAAAGGTATATTCAATTTTGGGTTCAATTTTTTGTCAAAAATTTTCATATTTTTTTATGCTAAATTAATTATAAACTAGAATTAACACCAAAAACATAATGAGACTAATCAAAAACTAATTTCTAAACCTTTTTAAAATTTGTAATTATTTTTTAATTATTGATTATTTTTTATTCTGAAAACGGATATCGAACTGAGTCAGGGAACCGGGTCCGATTACTGGTCTGACCCTGACTGACAGGGTCCGGATTGGATCTAAATCCGGGCCTGCCATAGGGCCCTATCTGAATTTAGGGCCGATGAATCTGACCCAATTTGTATATCTACCCACGAATTTTGAGCCCATGATGTCTTTGGCCCAGTCCATTGGTATTCTTGATAGGCTTGAGCCTTTGCAGCAGCTCGAGCCCAACTCCTAAATTCCTGCTCAATCTCAGCCCAAACTCTAATTTAGCTCGGCCACTGATCCGAATTTTTGTTTCTTTTCTGATTTTTCTATATATATTATTTCCCTCTACCTTTTTTTCGCAAGAGATCGTCGTCTTCTTCCTGAACTTGACTACTACTGGTCTATTACCAGCAACAACCAAGACAAACTCGCTCTAGAACGGCCACCATTTTCCAGCCAAAACAACATTAAATTCCTTTCGTACGGTACAATGAACACATCTACATAGCAAATTAAAGGGAATGAGGAGCTAACCGTGGCGGACTCAAACCGCGTTCATCGCCCGTAAGTAGGGAGGTCTCCTGCTCGAAGGTTTATCCATGACCGACGCTTGTTTCTGGTGGTCGCTGTGATGACTTCTGATGAAGGTGACGGCGATTCCAGCGAGCGGGAAGAAATTTCTCACTCCCTCTATCTCGGCCAGTGTCTCGCTTTTCTCTCTTCCCGCAGGCGAGCGAACCTTTTTGCCGAACGTCCTCTCCAAGGAAAAAGAAAAAGAAAAAAGAGAACCTTCTGTGTGTGTAAAGATGAGGTCTCTCGAGTGTGTGGATTTTGTAGTGGATGGAGATGGTGGGTGGAGATGGAGTTGTCACGATGGAGATGATGAAGAAGCTTCAAGGAGGAAGGAAAAACAGAAACTGAGCGCTCAAGGTTTTTTTTTTCTTCTTTCTCCTCCCTCGTGCTTCCCGTGAAGAGAGGGCGTGAGTGTAAAAGGGAGAAAAAAGAGAACCTTCTGTGTGTGTAAAGATGAGGTCTCTCGAGTGTGTGGATTTTGTAGTGGATGGGATGGTGGGTGGAGATGGAGGTGTCACGATGGAGATGGTGAAGAAGCTTCAAGGAGGAAGGAAAAAAAGAAACTGAGCGCTCAAGGTTTTTTTTTTTCCTTCTTTCTCCTCCCTCGTGCTTCCCGTGAAGAGGGCGTGAGTGTAAAAGGGAGAAAAAGAGGGGGGGGGGGGGGGGGGATTCCTTGTCCTTTTGACCTTTTTATTTTTATTTTTGTATCCTTGTCTGCACCTTATTCTCCAAACGGTACAACGAGTACATAGAGAAAGCGAGAAAATATTGGCTACGTATGGTGCTTCAACGTGACAAACAAGAAGGTACCTTAAATTACACCATGTGTCCAACGTGGGTCCACATTGTCAGGCCAATTTATCCTCACTTTTCTCTCTCCTCTCTCCTCTCTCCCGCCCTCTGCACACCCCCTCGGCGAATCTCTCCCCACTTTTCTCTCTCCCTCCTCTGCAAACTCTCGCCCGACTATTCCCACTTTTCTCTCTCTCTCTCCCAACACACTTTCTCTTCGCCGGTGCGGACGAACAGCCGGCCACCTCGACCTCCGCGGCGACCACCTCCTCGGGTATGTCCGGGAAGGTGCACGAGTGCTCGATCTGTCACAAAAGCTTCCCCACCGGCTAAGCTCTCCGTGGGCACAAGAGGTGCTAGTATGAGGCCCCCACTCCTGCCACCTCGACCGCTGCCGCCGCCGTCGCTGCCTCGACTACCAACAAGGTGAGCGTCTCGAAGGGCGTGGGGTCAACTCACACGCAGAGCCAGGGCACCGTGACGTCGATGTGAAACCCCAGCACTCCCGGAGTTCACCTTCTGGTTCGCAATCTCCGACGACGTGGACAACGAGGTGGAGAACCCACATCCCTCCAAGAAGCCACGATGCCTGGCGCCGGTGAAGAAAGAAGCGGCCTAAAATGGGTCGGATTGGAAATGCATAGAAATCCACACAAAAAAAAAGCCGGCGATCAGAGAGAGAGAGTCGGGTGAGAGAGCATGCAGAGGAGGGAGAGAGAAGAAAGAGGAGAGAGAAAAGTGGGGGAAAATTTGCCGAGAGAGCGTGCATGTGGGGAGAGAGAAGAGAGAGGAAAGAGAAAAGTGAGGAGAAATTGGCCTGATAATGTGGGCCCGAGTTGAACACATGGCGCAATTTAAGGTGCTTCTTGTTTGTCATGTTGGAGCACCAGACGTAGCTCAACATTTTCTTAGAGAAAGCAGGGAACGCCTATAAGATAGCATTTCACCTACTATTAGACCAGTGGGCAACCATAGTTTACAATTTTCTTTTTACCGACAGGAACCCACCTCCCCCTCCCCCAAAAAAATTTTTAAAAAAAAATCCTAAGATTGTGTTTTTGATAAAATTTAAGATAGGATAAATTTTATCATATTCTATATTTAGTATCTTTTCTAGACATAATAAAATCGGATATAAGAATGATATAGGTTGTATAAAATTATTTCATAGAGGAGGTAGGATAAAGATAGATAGAATTTTTAATATTTATAATATGAAATTTTTTCTCGAATAAAAAATTTATTAAATTAAAAAATTAAAATTATATTTCAATATAAATAATATTTAAATCATAATATAAGAAATTCAAAATAAAAAATAATTTTTAAAATTTAATCTTAATTTTATTTATATATTCGACTTTAATTCTATCTTATAATATAAATTCAACATATAAATATAAATATAAATGTATATTTATTACATATTTTGGTACTTTTGTATTTTTGGTGTATTAGTACAATTTTCTATTTAATAAAATTTTACTACAGAATAATGGATGGAGAAAAAGAAATAATAAAGATAATAATTTGAAAAGAGAGGAAAATAAAATAAAATTAAAATAAATATAGGAAAAGTGTTGGAAGAGATTTTTACCATTATCGTTTGTGAACTTTTAAGTTCTTTTACAATGATATGCCATTTATACCAAAAAAATGTACATTATATGATGTGAATATATCCAACCTTATTATTGTAATTTACCTTAACTTTTAGCCAATTTTGCGAAAATATGAAATTTAAAGTCTAATTCTACATGTCCATACTAAATTGACATATATATGCAATTGAAATATTAAGAACAACTAACTAATTTTTGGTCAAGAAACGAGACTCGCCATGATTGTTTATCCCGAATTTCGATTTTTCTGAACTTAATAGTCGAGAAAATTTAGGT
Source organism: Eucalyptus paniculata subsp. matutina (assembly GCA_017140255.1). Taxonomy (NCBI): domain Eukaryota; kingdom Viridiplantae; phylum Streptophyta; class Magnoliopsida; order Myrtales; family Myrtaceae; genus Eucalyptus; species Eucalyptus paniculata. The sequence continues at coordinate 19,470,630 of CM029441.1, read as the reverse complement.
ATTCACATGTTTATTTTGTGAGAATTTTGAGCCAAAATAATGAAGCGTGACCTAAAAATGTTAACTTATTTTCAAGGATGTATAGAAATAGAGTTGTGCTTGCATAACAGACGGTTACTTTCTATGAGTAATGGTGCAACCTGAACCATCAATTCTGTTTATAATGGGCAAGAATATGGAAAGAATTTAAAGCACATTAATTAATTTCCCAAATACCGGCGAAGTATTTATTAAAGATGCAATGCCTAGCATGATTTCTACTAATGGATCAACAACTCCAATTAATTCTCCTTTGTTTGGTTTTTCTTTTTATTTATGAAAACTAACTATATGAAATGCATGTAATGCAATTTTAATTCTAAATCACGTTTACATGACCTATTCCTATTGTGGCATGCAAATTTAAATAATTTTTTTTGTTTGGTTTTTCTTTTTATTTATGAAAACTATCTATAAGAAATGCATGTAATGCAAATTTAATACTAAATTACGTGCACATGACCTATTCCTAATGTGGCATGCAATTTTAAATGACTTTACTTAATGGGTAAAAGTTGATGAATACTATTCTAAGTAGCAGCCTATTTCCACCCATATTTGGCTAAAACACTCCTTTTTTTCTTTTAATCATACTAACCCGCAAAACTATCATTATTTTTATGAGTAATGATGGGGTGATGGCATCGTTAGTCCTTGGAGAGTAACGGTGCTCCCCCAACCAAAAGATTTTTCAAGGAAACCGGACTCCGGTTTCCTTGAGAAATCTATGAATCCCACTCAGTGGGATTCTTCAGATTAAAAAAATAGATTAAATAAAAAAATGGAAAATCTTAGGAAATTGAAAAGAGCTTTATTGAAGCATTATCAACATGAAATATTTTAATTTCATGTAGAAAGACCAGTTAAAACATTTTTATTACAAGACAAATAAATTTAAGATTTCTATTGACAACATCACTATGTAAAACATTTTTCACATTTGTAGTCGTGAAAAATTATATTCATTATTTTTATCAAAAAAATTATATTCATTATTTAACTAGATAAGTACATATTGTGTCTAAGTTCAACAAATGCCACGATGAGACTCATTGCAGTGTACAAAATTTTTCACTTGTTGAAAAATGTTTTGGTATCCCATTAAATTAGTGAAATACACATGTGCGTTACTAATATGGCTTTCTTTATATCAATAATATGTGAAAATATTGTTGCAAGTACACCATGAAAGAAATGAGTTTTACATTTTAATAGTTATTCAAAGCTGTTAAAAAAAAAAAAAGATTCACAAGCATCGAGTGTATTTTCTTTTTGTTAATTTCATTGTTTATTTGAAAAGGGAATATTGTCTAAATTCCAAGAAATTTTGTCAAGATTCTTTCTAAAGTTTGCTGAATGCCCATTTATACTTCCGGTTGCCAATATCCCTTCAATGGTCATTTGTGGTTTACAATATACTATTATTCATGGAGAATAACGGCGCGATCAGCCAAGCAATGTCCTGTTTTTATCATCTCTTTAATCTTATCAGTTTCACAATATAAATGTCAAATCACAACCAAAGACATGGGATCACGCTATTTCCACTCCAGTTTTGGCTTTGACACTCCCAAAAACAGCGTCTTTACCTTTTTGCCCCTTTGTCTCACATGTTTTGCTCATATTTTCCTCCCTTTTTTATTTATTGATTTCTTTTCTTTTCTTGGGGATCTCACATTCATCTTCCTTCTTTCTTTTCTTTTTTGGAGAATCATTGAGGTGAAGAAAACTCAAGCTCCTCAGCGTCTCCTATAACGCCTTGACGTTCGGCAAACTTCTCTCCCACACACTACTAGCTGCAAGGAAACTGACTGCGCAAGTTGCCCAACCCGCTTAATGAGTTTAGGCATCAATTGCCTGAATAGCCACCCTCCGCGTGAGATGAGGACAATGAGGAAGAGAATGAAGAGAACAGCAACCGCGAGGGATATGAACGAGGCGAAGGGGAGAGGAAAGGTGATGACCAATTGGATAATGAGAATGGAGGAGAGAACATAGATATATATGGCAAGGATGACGTGTATCGGAGGGGGGGGGGTGACAATCTCAGGCTCCGAATCTGAGAATTTGCAATGTGAGCTCGAAGAGTGCGTGAATGGATTCTCGATTGGGCGGACATTTTAATGGGATTGGATGATAACCCATCAAACTGAGGCCTAAGTGCTTGAATCAAACAGGTAGAGGGCTAGTTTGGAAGATTACATGGATGACATTGGGCACCAGGCATTGCTTCAGAATTTGGCAGAGAGAGACAGTGGAAGAAGTGGAGCTCCACCAACTGCGAAATCAGTGCCTAGCCTCCAACTGCAGTGATTATATCAAAGGACAAAATCTTGGTGTGTGCAATCTGTAAGGATATGGTGATAATCGAAGTGATGGCGAAGAAATTGTTGGAAAAAAGGGTAGATAACATGAAAACAACAATAATTGTTTGAGATATATTGAAAAAGATAATAAAATAAAATCAATTATTTGAGACATGTAAACACTATCTTTAGAGATAATCCATCCCTCATAGTATGAAACTCAATAGATAAGGCTTCAGTGGTTATTCTCCCAAGATACAATAGATTTTCTTCTTTATTCCGCACTTAATAGTAGAAGTAAATAGAACAACATTTTGTATTTAACTTAACAATGAAAGAAAAAATACGTAATGACATATGAAAAGAGAAATGACGATATTTTGGTTTTGATATATCGATATTATTGTCCAATTATGTTCAAAGTAACTATTTATATATGAAAGAAAGAGAGAATTGTTTGGAAATTATTATAAATCAATTTGTACTTGAAGAATAATATGACCATTATATAGCCATTATAAAATAATGAAGAGTTTTACGAAGAAATAACTCTAACATTATAAAACTGTTGAAAAACCGTTATATGGTAGTTAAAAAACCATTATATGACTGTTGCAAAACCGTTACAAAAATGATGACTTTCATGATAGTCATAATTTTTAATAAATATTTCAAAACTGCAAAAATATCCAATAACCTCACATATTTAAAAATAGAATAATGTTGGGTTATTGAAGAGTAATGCATTGGAACTGATGCTTGTTAGGCTATGAACCAACTCTAGAAAGAATGAAATATGACTCACGAAATCATTGGTAAAGTATGAAACTTCTACGAACCAATAGTTTTTTTTTTTTTTTGTGAATTATAATTTTCACCAATCACATTACACTCCCACAAAGTTTGTTGTTCGATGGGGTTTTGCACTAATAGACTATGCGCCTGCTTAGTTTATTTATAGGTGCTGTAGACAATATCGCCAATAATTCTCATAGGAGCGGCCCCACTCTACACATAAATAAGTTATTCCATCAAGTGTATTTTGCAGTTTAATACACCACCAATAATGGTTATACAATTTCATTAAGAGATTAGCTCAACCTTATTTTCCTTGTAGTTTTGTACTATTCTCACCTTAGGTGGGACAACAATTTTTTATAGTGCATCACTAGATCAACAAGTGACTTGTTATTATCCATGTGAACATAATTCATGATATCGCCAATCACATAGGTTGGGTTACCATCACTATTGATTTTCTTCAATTAACTTGTCCTATTCCCCTTAATGTATAGTTAAAGGATTGGCCAAATCCATATTTGACTTCATATAATCAATGGACATAATTGCATCTTTAAACAATTATTTTAACACATCATATCTCCACTGGGTGTGTCTCTATTTACCTTTGAAAGTTTCATTCTTTACAATGGCTATTGTCTCTTGGCAATCACAATATGTAGACATAGAATGCGTCGTTTCATTCCTCAACTACTCAGCCTCATTTTCAAATATGAATTTGAGAAAAATTTCCCTTTCCTCAAAAACTTGAGTAGTTCTCAAATTATCATTTCTTCTCCTTCCCCTACTAGAGTGTAAGAGGACAAAGCATTATGTCCTCAACATGTATGTCTAGTAGCATTCGAGTCTACAACCCATTCTTTCATATGAGCCATAATATTGGCTAAAATGAGAACTGCCTCTTCTTCTTATTCATTTAGGGCGCTCGGCCGGTGCCTCCATATACACATATAAACTTTCACCGCACTTTTCATAACATGTTTCTTAAATTCTTAAAACATTCTCAAATAAATAAAAAGTAATAAATGCCGGATCCAAAGTTACACATCAAATATGCTATGAACCTTACTTTTGCCCTTTAGCCAATTCACAATGTACACATAATTTACCACATTTTTCATTTTCAAAATATGAGTTTACAAGTTCAAAGATGAGATTGCACCACTCACCTGGAAATGCCCGAACAAAACAATGCATAACTAAACAAGCCAATGATACGCAATCCTATCAATTAAACAAGAATTGACGTTAAACTAAGTAAAACTCTACTTTAACTACAAAACAGCGAAAATATGCCTAAAGTCTAACAAAATAGTCCCCTGCGCTAAAAAATTACTCACTTGAATTGATTACTCAAATCTAAACACATTGCGAAACTCAAATGTGAAATCCTAGAATTTCACTCTGACAAAACCCATGGCTTCATAACGCTATAAAGCACTATGTCCATGAAATCCCACAATTTCACAACTCAAAAATTGAACTTCGTTGCTCGATTTTCACATAATTTTGAATTTAAGCCTTAAACCCGAAAATTACAATGATTGGACAAGCGCGGCGTGCCAGTACTTCCCAAGTGTTGTGATGTGTAGTTAATTTGACTTGGCAAGCTTCGCTTGGCGTGAGTGTGCTATTTCTCTCTTTTCTTTTTCTTGGCGTCCTTTAGAGCCGAGACGTCCCCTTTTGTTTCTTTTGTTGACCAAGCCCTTCTTCTTCTTTTTTTTTTTCCTTTTTTTAAGTGGGTCCCACCACCTTTGACTTGGTCAACTAAAAAGGCTGGTATTATATATACCTTTTCCTTATGCTCAAAGAAGACATATTCCATGTAGAACAATCACATTTATAGAACAAACTAGACTTATTGCATAGCCACATGAGAGCATCTGCTAACACGTGTTCTACAAATTGAACAACGGAATGCACATAAGCCCTACCTATGAATAAGATACACATGCCCTCATGCAGAGATCAATCACATGCCATTTATTTCCTCATCGATCATTTTTTTTTTTTTACCACCATCGAATCCACATGGACCTCCCCATACAATTATGGTTTCATGTTCCATTTCACTCTTTGATGGGGGTTCTTTTCACCCTTCCCTCACGGTAGTACTTCGCTATGGGTCACCTAGGAATTTTAGCCTTGCAAGGTGGTCCTTGCTGACGCACGTATCAATTTTCTCCCATAACTTTGGCATAAAGATTGAAGTTGAAAACTTAATCCTAAAATCCTTCAATCTTTCTCGATTCATCACAAAAAGTTGCATTTGACCCTTCTTTCCTATCTATACTGAAAGAAATAGGCAGAAGCTAAAAGCATATAAAATATTGCTATACTCAACAACGGCATCCATTTTCTTGTCACTTGGAGTCAACTTGCATATGCTACAAAACTCTTCACACTTGATAAATAAATATGCTTAAGCAGATTTACTCGATGACAGCCTATGTAAGTACTAAGTAGCAATTCATAGTCGAAACTAGGCAAATTGCAAAAGCAATTCCAAAAATCAGACGCAACTGAACATGATTACGTCATTCCAATAGCAATTACCTGTTAGAGGTTATAGGTTTGAGAGAGAAGAAGTGGTTACTTGAAGTATTACACCAAGAGATGTTAGGTTTGGAATGTTCAACAGTATTACCTCCAACGTAGGGGAACCCTAAAGTTTTTATATGCAATTTATTGGGCTCCGGCTCATATGGACCAAAATAACAATGCTTTTACCTATTGAGCTTCTATGTAAACATATTATTTTGGACTATATTAACAATATATCCAACAATCTCATCCTATGTTTACCATACAGCACAATCCAATAAGGTGATCAGTGTAATGTTCACACAAATATGAATCATCCACATTCAGTCTAAGACAATCAACTCAGATCGGTCAAAAAGTTTTCAGCAATAAAGTATTAAACTCAATCATCCTTATCATGAATATGTTTTGAGATCAACAAATCAAAATAAGTATTAAGAGTTTTAAATTCAATCTAAACTCATTTAAATCCCAACACCCAAAATAAATCTCAAACTCAGTTCACAACTAACATATGCATTTTAGTCAAGTATAAGTAGGCCAATCAAAATAGTCCAAAGCCTTACAAATATAAGAAATCATATTCATAAAATAGAGATAGTAAAATGGGAGTTTCAAGTAAATGGACTCTATCAAAATAGGTAATAATGGGTAAACTGTCAAGTTCCTACATGCTCTAAATGATATTTATTCATTCATCAAGTAGGTCATTCTGATTAGAATCGTACTCATTAAGCTCTCCTCCATCTCTGCCATCCCCTGTAGAATGTCAAATATGAATTTCATATTATCATGAATTCAATCATTTAAATAAAAACTTAGCACCATTCCATCAGACAGAGAACATATATTGATGTCATAAAGTATCATAATATCATGTTCATAAGCATCAATCCAGTTTCATATATTATGAACAAGACCTAAATAATGTGATTTACAAAGAGCCATCAACTTAAGTTTATTTGTAGGAGAATAACTATTGTCTAGTTTCAAAGAATATGACCAATAGTCAAGTCACCTATAATAATCTAGTCATGTAATATCAAGTTTCAATTAAGAACAAGACAAGCAGGCTTCTTATGTAAACAACTTTTTTTTTTTTTTAATGTTTCAATTTGGAATGCCATAATTACTGATTTCCTAAAATCAAATAATCTAGCATCAAGTTTGGAATGAGATCATTTAACCAAAAGGATAGTCCAACCTAGATGAATTGTATTATCAAGTTTAGAATGACACAAGTTTCCCCGATAGAACATTTGAATTAGATTAAAGTCATCTTCATCAAGTTTGGAATGAGATAACTCACCCTTTTCAAATTAGTCACCAACTGTGAATATCAATGAAACATATAAACTGTGCTTATTATTGTAGCTAATAAAGAAAAATTCGATAATTCAAAACACACAATTAAAATGTAAGTAAATCGTAGTGAAGACTTGCCTATATAGTCTTTAACCCTAGTTCCCCCACTGTTTTGAATAATCGATCTTTTGGCATACCTTTGGTGAGAATATTGGCTATGTTATCCTTCGGTCTCACATTGATCAAGATGATAGCCCCTCGTTCTCTCAAATAATTTAACAACGCATGTCTCAGTCTCACATGTCTTCGCTTTAAATTAAAGAGAGCATTCTTGAAGATTTGGACAGCTGCTCGATTATTATAGAATATGCTTAAAGAATTAATCTTTAGCCAAGTCAAAGGAATATCCATAATCAGATTCTTTATCCACTCCGCCTCTTCACCGGCTGAGGTTAAAGCAAAAAGCTCTGATTCCATAGACGATAATGCAATACAAGTCTATCGTTTGGATTTCCAAGTAATAGTAGCTCCACCCAAAGTGAATACATATCCACTAGTGGACTTACTATTTCCAATATCTGAGCACCATGAGGCATCAGAATATCCATCCACAGTTGGAGGATAACTAGAATAATAGAAAGCATAATCTTTAGTACCTTGAAGATATCTCATTAGCCTATCGAGAGCATCCCAATGCTCTTTACTAGGATTACTAGTAAAACAACTTAGCATGCCAACTGTAAAGGCTATGTCGAGTCTAGTGCAACTCATAGCATACATGAGACTACCAAGAAATTTCGAGTACTTCAACTGATCCATGTTGATCCATTTATTAAGACTTAGTCTGTTATTATAATCACATGGTATCTCACTCGGTTTACACTTATCATATCTCCAAGTAGAAAATAACTGCTCAATATAATGAGTCTAGCTAAGGGAGATAACTTGCCGCTTAAAGCTTACTTTCATAGCAAGAATGGTATTAGTAGTACCAAAGATCTTTCATGTCAAATTATTTAGCTAAAGTAGCTTTCACGTTACTCACTACAGAATGATCGGAACCAAAAATTAACATGTCATCAATATACAAGCAAATGATGACTATCTTATTTCACATAGAACAATGGTAAAGGCATTTATCTGAATAACTAGACTGAAAGCTATAACTCTTTACCACTTTGTCAAATTTAAGATGCCACATCTTAGGTGCTTGTTTAAGACCATACAAGGATTTATTCAATTTACAAACTTTATTCTCAAGACCTTTCACAACATATCATTCCGGTTGTTCCATGTAAATTTCCTCATTTAATTCCCCATTTAAGAGAATTGTTTTTACGTCCATATGATGCACTACAAAGTGTTCAATAGATACCAAAGCAAGAAGAATTCTTATAGTTGATAGATGACACACATGTGAATAGTCATCAAAATAGTCTATTCCACTCTGTTGTTTATAGCCTTTAGTTACTAAATGTGTTTTGTATCTGGCTATTGATCCATCACTATTCAATTTCTTCTTCAACATCTATTTACATCATATAGCTTTAGCCCATTTTGACAAATTTACTAGTTGCCATGTGTGATTTTGCAGCAGAGAGCTCACTTAATCATCTATGGCTTCTTCCCACAATAGGGATTCCTTAGATCTCATTACTTCATGAAATGAGAATGGATCATCCTTAATATGGTAAGCAAGAAAGTTTTCACCAAAACTTTTAGGAACTTTCTCTCTTGTAGATACTCTAATGGGAAATGGTTCAACAGCCAACTGTGTGGAATTAGTGTCAAAAGAGTCTACTTCAGATTCTACAAGAGATTCTGAAATCATATATATAAATCCAAAACCATTCAAGCTTTGATATTTGAGAAACTTGTTTTCAAAGAACACTGCATTTCTAGATTCTATTACTGTATTAGTAGATAGATTTAAAAACCTATTTGCAGCACTATCATTTGCACTACCTAGATTTACACAAGCAATACAGCCCCAAGTCTTAAGAGTATCATATCTACAAGGGTGATTATGCCATATCTCATAAGATGTCATAGACAACTTAGAATGCGACTACCTATTCAAGATGTGATTAGTAGTTAGAACTGCTTCTCTCTAGTAGGAAAAAAAACATGTTAGCTGTAAGTAACATAGAGTTTAACATTTCAATTAACGTTCTGTTCTTACGCTCGGTAACACCATTTGATTGGGGTGAATAAGGAACAGTTGTTTCAAGTATTATACCTTCTAAAGCACAAAATTCCTTGAACCTTGTCATTGTATATTCTCCTCTTCTATCATTTTTAAACCTCTTAATTTTCAAGTTGAGTTGATCTTCTACTCTAGACTTGAAAATCTTAAATTTTTCAAAAGCCTCATCTTTCGATTTCAACAAATAGACATGACAATATCTAGAAAAATCGTCTATGAATGTTATTAGATACTTCCAACCACCTCTAATAATGTAATTTCTAAAGTCACAAATGTCAAAATGTAATAGCTCAAAAAGTTGTGTGTTTTTAGAAATCAACTTAAAGGGTTTTTGTCACGCCGCGACCCTCAGGCACGCACACATCCCTTACTTTTGGTCGATTTTAAAATGCGATATCCCAAGACTATGTATCGCTGACCCTTTCATTTTTAATAGCACATGCGGAAGCAATTATAATTCCCCAGACAATAAAGCAATGGGATAGAAAAGCATGCCATATATTTTTCTTACTGAAAAATTCACAACTACATCTTTTTACATGCATCTCATAGTATTCTACAATACTATATATATGCAACTCTGGTCTAACGTCTATTCACATGCAAACAAGGTCTGACAAGACAGGACGGGATCTCAGTCCTCATCCGGGTTGTACTCGGGGTCCTCCTCCACGTACTCCTCTTCAGGTTCCTCAACAGGGATCTCCTCATCAGATTCATGCTCCTTAGGCTCCTCATCCAGGTCCTGAAATGATTATTCAATAACCACTGAGACAACGTCTCAGCAAGTTCTACCTCCTAAGACCCGATTAGTAAACTAATACACCTTAGGGCTGCCTATACACAACATGGGTCAGAGGACTTACCTTGGCCTCAGATTCCACTTGCATATTAGCACAAATCAAAAGGCACCCAAGCAATCACATCACAGATCGAAGTATCGATCAAATCGACCTAGTCGATTACTTGTCAACAAGACCACTCACGGTCATTTCCATCCAATCAATCAATTCACAACATCATATCAAAGCAATGATTAATTGACCTAGTCGATTACATGTCATTCAGACCACCTCTCGGTCACATCAACATCATACTTTATAATCTCCATTCGGGTACTCAGTCACAGAGCCAGATGAATGCTCTCGGGCGTTTTTTTCGCCAAGGTGACGTACCACACGGTGATGTACTAAGAAGGTATTAGTGAGTAAAACTCACTTGATAAACGCGAAGACCGGATCACCACACGGTGACGCGACAGCGGCCGAATTCCAAAATTTCGGCGACGTCGATGCACCCTCGGGCCAGGCCAAGAAACTTTGCAAGTCCATAGAAATTCTAGGCTCGGGTCTATTGAAATTCTTGGGTTGAGCTTGGTCTGGGCTTCAAGAATTTCGCTGGGCTTTGTTGAACTCAATTAGGCTTGGGCTTTAAAGAGCTAGACCAAAATTCGAATGGGCTGAGATGGGCTTAATTAAATTCATTGCTGGGCTTCAAATTGCTGAAGAGGAGATGGGCTGAACTAAACCCGACTAATTGGCCGAGATGGAATTCATGCGGGCTGCTGCTAGGCTGATCCACTAACAAGCTGGGTCGAGCGAAGATGGGCTGAGGACAGGCCCAACTGCTAGGCCAAAATCCACGTGGGCTGTAGGATGAAGATTCGCTGGATTGTTGTAACTGAAGTCACGGGTGGAAGACGCTGGACTTCGGGGCTGGCTTCGATGCTCGAATTCATGGGATGCAAGGCTGAAGGAGCACGGCAATAGCTTCAGTGGAATTCTGGGGTTTCTTCAGTCAACAAAAGGTTCCGTGAGAGTAGCAGTTGACCGAAGAAGTGGGTTTGCTGGCCGAAGATGGTTAAGTGGAGACCGGCATGTGGACTGGAGGCACGCGAAGCAGCGAAGATGGAGCTTCTCGTAGATGTTGGGCCAGGTGGCGTTGTGGACAACCGACGAGAAAATCTCGGTCAACAATCCAATTGAGAACTGCATCGTGGACTGGGACTCCGGTGGAAAGCAGCAGGTGTCGCTGCTGGGTGAGGGGCGTTGCAGTGGACGTGTGTTGCTGGGGTTGATGAAGCTGCTGGATACTTGACCGAATGGGGGCAGCTTGGACGCGTGGGGCTTCGCTGGCAAGGAAGAACGCGCAGCACGGAGTCAATAATCGGCAGAGGAAATTGTAAGTTGACTGAGGAAGCACGAACGTGGAGAAGCAGCTGTTGGCAGAGTTTCGGTGGATTGAAGCCGCATGGGTTCCGGTGGTCAACAATTGGTAAAGACAGCTCCTTTCATTGACCGACACAAGCGGAGGCGTGGACGTGTGGCGCTGCAAGGGGCTTCAACTTTCAAAGGAAGGAGCTGCCGGTTTTTCCACGAAAAATGAAAATGAGGCTAGAACAGAGAGGAGGAATTCGTGAGAGGGAGGAGGGAGATGGACGGTGGTGTGAGGGTGAGGAAGAGAAGAGATAGAGATGAGGAAGAGGTGGGGGCTCTTGGCTTGATATTTTCTTCCAAAATATCTCCAAACTGTCTTGTAGTGTATAATCCTTTTGGGCTACCGATGGTCACCAAAACACATCCCATGACTTCTTTTTGGCCCATTTGGCTAGGGAGGAGGCACACGAAATTGCAAGTATAAGGCACCAATTGGTTACTTAATCTTACTCCGTTTATCCTCATTTAATCTCCATAATTTAAATTGACACCTCTATACTTCAATTGACATTTTTCCTCACTCATGCACCTATCATGCATCTCAATTTCATAATCCCCGGCTTCAACTAAACGAAAACAGCCCTATTTATCCAGTTGAAATTAGAACCCAAAAATTTAGTTGTCACAACTCTTCCCCTCTTATGAAAATTTCTTCCTCGAAATTTAAACTTTTACCAATCCTTATACAAAAGGTGAGGGTATTGTTGTTTCATTGAGTTTCACTATTCCATGCTAATCCTTCGGTCCCGTGGTGTTGTCTGACCATTTTGACCAAGGAGACCATCTTAGTATACAAAATCTGCTCTTTCTGAACCAACAACTGAACTGCACTTCTCACATAAGACACTTTGTCATCCACATCTGATCTCTTTTTCTCGACTCTCTAATAAACTTTCGAACCTCAACGATTCAAAATTTCTAACAGTTTTGAGCAGTCTTTACTCTGACATTGATTTGACAACTGCAAACACTGATTTCTGAGCTGACTCTGGACTTGCGATTTTCTAATTTCTAATCTCATCTCAACCGATTGAAATCCTATACACTCTGCTCTGCACTGATTAAAAAGAAACTATCTGACTGATCTGCTGAAACTGGGAACCTCTGGTCAAGATCTGATATAACTCAGCGATCTTGGAAGCGCAATCACGACTCTTGTACTAACTTTGGTCTGAAATCTTCTTCACTTTCTTTTTTCTGAAATTGCACCCTCGCTATGCACTACTTAAGAAAGAACCCTCTGAAAACTCTGCCAAACTTATAATCTCTGATCTAGATTTGAAATATAATTCATCCCCGGCACTCCATGCCGGCGAATTATCTGATGCACACACACTTCGGTATACCCACTCTATGACAAAACAGAATCTTCAATTTCTGAAATCAAACTTAGATTTGCGGTTAATTTCACTCCGACACGCTTTTAGTGTGACCTAGGCTACTGGGTAGTGTTCAGAGCTTTTTAGGACAAATGACCCGTGGTCGATTTTCTTCGAGCCACAATGAACTCACTCGACACATTGGCGACTCTCGATTGTCGTGAAAATCTCGTGAATTCAAATACGGACACATGGTACCAAAACGACAGTAAAGTCAGATTAGTGCCAATCAACGAGAGTTTTCCAATTTAGTGGAGTCACCCGTGATTAGTCATTCATTTCAGTTGAGCTGATCTATCTCTGATCTTAATTCGATTTTTAACTGTGCCGTAATGATTTCTAAAGATGAGCATGGTCGAGAAGTCGATTCTTGGTCGAATTTTCAATCCATCTATCTTAAAGTCCTTAATAGCCTACCCAGCTAGTCTAGTTATCTCGTGAGTGGCCAACTAAGAGAAAAACACTGTAATTGCGTCGATGAAATGCCTAATTTATCTAATCGAAATCATAATCCGAAATTTGGATTTCACACACTCAAAACAAGATCTATTCGTACTGTACCAAAGTGGACCACTCCATTTATCGGTTGACTATTATCCTCAAATGGTATCAGTAATCCCCTGAATCCTTAGTAAGCCTATCACAATGTTTTATTGTGATATTTTTCCATTTCCACTTGGGACTCTCAAGTGATGGTAAAAATTCTCATGGTTCGCATTACCGAGCTTTCACTTACTGACACCCCTGACACTTGCAACCTGCTTGGCGATATCTATCTTCATATCGGCCTACCAATCTAGCTGACATCGATTCTGACTTACTTGCACCATCTGGTCAAAACTACAATACTATAATGAACTTCTGACAAGATCTTTTCCCTAAGTGATGCACTGTCAAGTGCACTCGATTCCCCATGGAACCCGAATGTTCCATCCTCAGAAGTCTTAAAGTCAGATTCTTTCTTGCCAGTATCCTCTTATAAGATCTTCTGAACATCTCTGTCTGTCAACTAGGCGCCGATTCTAACTTGAACATTTGGTTCAATTTTGAGGATGGCTATAAAATTCAAAAGGTAGCCTGCCTCAAATTTGCAAACCAAATTTCAAACCATTTTCAAGTAAAGTCTATACTTTAACCAGTCTATGCACAATTGAAGACTCTTGGCTCAACACATTAATGACTCATCTCGATCCTCCAAAGTGATACCCGATATCACTATTATAGTTCTGTCACAATTCTGGTTCACGACATCGCTTAGTATTCCACTTATTTGGTCCCAACTAGTGGGACGGTTATGCAACCATCTTCTCATGTTGTACCAATACATACCCAATCCTTTACAAGACGCACGACTAAAGATTTCATGCTTTCCAGAGCCATATGAAACGTTTAGCACAAGTGCGGTAGCCAGTTCTTACATAAGCTCTAGCAATTATCTTTACACTTTTTTATGCCGATGAATTTCTCTTCTTTCTTAAGAGGACAAGCCCACAATGATACTGATGCTGAAAATTCTTTCATAAGCCTTTCGTAGTAATCTGTCCAATCCCCACAGCTTCTGATCTCTGACATTGATGTCGGTCCCGGTCCATTAACAACTGATTCGATCTTGGCTGGGTCCATGAAGATTCCTTTACCTATAACCACATGACCATTTCTTAGGGGCTCTCGTGATCCTCATCACTTAATGAACACCCTAGAATGTCGCTACACCACACAATCACCATTGATCGAGATATTCTTTGAACACTCGGTTTGTCAAATTAATGACAATGGCTGGAGCGTTCGTTATATCAAATGGCTTTATATTATTCTCACAAGGGTTAAATCAAGTGCGAAATGCTGTCTTCAATATAACCTCATTCCTGGTTCTTAACTGACAATAACCTGTTCTCAAGTTGATCCTTGAAGACATCAACACTCTTTATAACAAGTCACCCAATTCGTTGATCTTTGACAACGAATGCTTATCCTTGATTGTCACTTGATTGAGTCGACTATAGTTGATGCATAATTGCAACGAACCATCTTTCTTTCTTTCTCACTATGAGGCTGATGTTTCCCCTAGGTAATGCATCGATATGCATGAATTCCTCATTCATCAATCCTCACATCTGCACCATTGGTTCTATCAATTCAGGCAATAACAACTGGTAAGAAACTTTAGAGAACGGTTCCGTTTCAAATGCTAGCCCGTATGTAATTCTATCTCTTTCTTTGGCAACGGTCTGACCACTTTTCTGGCAATACTTCCAAGATTTCTTGGACTACTGAGGAGTCCTCAATTTTCAATTCTTTAATCTATCTTATTTTTGAAAATCGCAAAGTAACCTAGGCAACCTCTGCCTAACAAACAAATTGCCTCAAGTGATGAGATTACAGAGGTCAATGACCCTTCTCGATTCTCAATAAAACTTGGCACTTCTACCTACTCCTGGAATAAACTGGATTACTCCACTATAACAATCCATCACCACAAAATACTCCAGAACCAATTCTTTCCACACTTGACGAATAAGTTTTACACCAATAA
Organism: Eucalyptus paniculata subsp. matutina; assembly: GCA_017140255.1. Taxonomy (NCBI): domain Eukaryota; kingdom Viridiplantae; phylum Streptophyta; class Magnoliopsida; order Myrtales; family Myrtaceae; genus Eucalyptus; species Eucalyptus paniculata. The sequence continues at coordinate 19,455,301 of CM029441.1, read as the reverse complement.
CCAATCGAGTACAACTCTAGTCAATGGTTCTTTTCCTACAGCCTTAACAAACAACTAAAATTTCACACTTGTATTCCCAACACTCTCTGGCACCATTCTGAGGAAATCACCTCAAAATATTCTTCCATTGAATAAGGCATAGTCAATTCCATTCCTGATCATTTTGCCATCCTAATGACGTCTTATATGCGATATCGGTATCAATGCTCTCTTGGATTCACACTAATAGTTTTTCATCTAACAGCCGTGCTGACTACCATCATAGCACGTTTTAGCCATTCTCAGACACAGGACTAATCCATGCATTCCTTCCATTCTTTTGACATTTATCTGGTAAGTCTTCTACTTCTTGTCAAGTGCTAGCATGCACTATTTCTTGTATCGGAGACCTATCTCAAAAATTCCACAGTGCATTCTATGGCGCACTTCTTCTGACCTGTCTTATCAACGGTGACAGCAGTAACCGTTGTCGAGATTCCATCCACTTATGCAGATACCCCATAAATCACTATCCATGCTAGCGACACATACCACAAATTCCTGTCCTCAACATACTCGAGACTGATCCATACCGTCTTCTATAGAACAACATATTCCATTTGTTTGAATGCTGACCTGACTATTCCGCCCTTCCTATTGGATAGAATATAATACCCTTCCCTCAACAATAGTCTTTACCCTGATCGAATTCCAAGTTTGCCTACGCTGAATCTTGACTCAAATATCGAAATATGTTCCCTGACCATCCTTCCAGGTTGGACCTCAGCAAAGGTAGCAACAACAACAACTTGATCCTGATCTTACTGGCTCATCCAGATCCCAAGAAACACTCGCATTAAATTAATCTTATCGGGCTTAGGATCAATCAATGCTGCTACACTAGTACCAACCCGCGGTGGCACTCTTACGCTCAAGCTGGCCAGAGTCAACACTCTGCCTTCTGAATCCACAACAATTAGAAGCAAGCGATTCACACACAACAAACAACTCTACTAATCAGCTATCAAAGACATGCACCAGTCATGAATTTAAAGGTCTTTCCTACTACTATCCCATAGGTCTTCGCACCTTATCACTCCAATACCTAACCATTGCTCTGATACCACAAAAAGGGGATGTCACGCCCCGACCCTCAGGCACGCACACATCCCTTACTTTTGATCGATTTTAAAATGCGATATCCTAGGACTATGTATCGTCGACCCTTGCATTTTTAATAGCACATGCGGAAGCAATTATAATTCCCCAGACAATAAAGCAATGGGATAGAAAAGCATGCCATATATTTTTCTTACTGAAAAATTCACAACTACATCTTTTTACATGCATCTCATAGTATTCTACAATACTATATATATGCAACTCTGGTCTAACGTCTATTCACATGCAAACAAGGTCGACAAGACAGACGGGATCTCGTCCTCATCCGGTCGTACTCGGGGTCCTCCTCCACGTACTCCTCTTCAGGTTCCTCAACAGGGATCTCCTCATCAGATTCATGCTCCTTAGGCTCCTCATCCAGGTCCTGAAATGATTATTCAATAACCACTGAGACAACGTCTCAGCAAGTTCTACCCCCTAAGACCTGATTAGTAAACTAATACACCTTAGGGCTGCCTATACACAACATGGGTCAGAGGACTTACCTTGGCCTCGGATTCCACCTGCATATTAGCACAAATCAATAGGCACCCAAGCAATCACATCACAGATCGAAGCATCGATCAAATTGACCTAGTCGATAACATGTCAACAAGACCACTCACGGTCATTTCCATCCAATCAATCAATTCACAGCATCATATCAAAGCAATGATCAATCGACCTAGTCGATTACATGTCATTCGGACCACCTCTCGGTCACATCAACACCAAACTTTATAATCTCCATTCGGGTACTCAAGTCACAGAGCAGATGAATGCTCTCGGGGCGTCTTTTTCGCCAAGGTGACATACCAATTACCAATCACGATAATCTCCGGTAGTACACTTAGTCACGAGCCTCATTAATGCTTTCGGGCGTCTTTTCGCCAAGGTGACGTACCAATTACCGATCACGATAATCTCCAAAGTGATACACTTAGTCACGAGCCTCATTAATGCTCTCGGGCGTCTTTTTAAGGTGGCGTGTATAATGGACAAAGACGTGCGTTCTTTAAGGCGTCGTTTTCACCAGTGATATCCTCCATCACCGAACCACGTATGTCCATACTGCTGCATGTAATAGACAGCACTCGTGCGTTCTTTAAGGCGCCGTTTTCACCAGTGATATCCTTTAATCACCGAACCACGTATGTCTCATTACATCGTTCCTGATTGGTTTCAGCCGAGAATTTCCCCAATTCACTTTCACAGTTCCCTTTGCTTTACAGTTCATTACAGCATTATCGATGCTAAATAATAACACTCGGCCATTAACCAATCAATCATTCAATTTCATTCAATTTGGGATAAATCACTGAAATTGCACAATCAAATCAATTCCACACAATGTAGAGCTCAAATAAATAAACGACTGCATGATAACAATCACGAAATTCTAGTCACCGATCATCTTGGTTGAATTTCCGGAAAATAAATAATTAAATAATTAATTTCGAAAATTAATTAAATAAATACAATAAATTCAATTTAGACAATATAAAGTTTCAATTAAATAAACGGATTGTCTTGTGATCATTAGATAAAATCCCGGTCATTTGGCCATCCCAGTTAATTTCCGAGAAATAAATAATTAAATAATTAATTTCGAAAATTAATATTTAATTTCTAAAAATTCCACTTAGGCTCAATTTGCTTAATTAACACCCGATAAGGGACGGGAAAAATCCCAAGAAGCATCCAATAAATACTATAAGCAATTCTCTATCTAATCACACTAATCACACAACTAATATGCAAAGCAATTAACTAATAATCACTAATCAATTCTAATCTAACCACCTAATTACACTTAATTAGCACTAATCAACCTTTAAGTATAATAAGCACGCTAAGAAGGTATTAGTGAGTAAAACTTGATAAACGCGAAGACCGGATCACCACACGGTGACGCGACGGTGGCTGAAATCCAAAATTTCGGCGACGTCGATGCACCCTCGGGCCAGGCCAAGAAACTTTGCAAGTCCGTAGAAATTCTAGTCTCGGGCCTATTGAAATTCTTGGGCTGAGCTTGATCTGGGCTTCAAGAATTTCACTGGGCTTTGTTGAACTCAACTAGGCTTGGGCTTCAAAGAGCTAGACCAAAATTTGAATGGGCTGAGATGGGCTCAATTAAATTCATTGCTGGGCTTCAAATTGCTGAAGAGGAGATGGGCTGAACTAAACCCGACTAATTGGCCGAGATGGAATTCATGCGGACTGCTGCTAGGCTGATCCACTAACAAGCTGGGCCGAGCGAAGATGGGCTGAGGACGGGCCCAACTGCTGGGCCAAAATCCACGTGGGCTGTAGGATGAAGATTCGCTGGATTGTTGTAGCTGAAGTCACGGGTGGAAGACACTGGACTTCGGGGCTGGCTTCGATGCTCGAATTCATGGGACGCAAGGCTGAAGGAGCACGGCAGTAGCTTCATTGGAATTCTGGGGTTTCGTCAGTCAACAAAAGGTTCCGTGAGAGTAGCAGTTGACCGAAGAAGTGGGTTTGCTGGCCGAAGATGGTTAAGTGGAGACCGGCATGTGGACTGGAGGCATGCAAAGCAGAGAAGATGGAGCTTCTCGTAGATGTTGGGCCAGGTGGCGTTGTGGACAACCGACGAGAAAATCTCGGTCAACAATCCAATTGAGAACTGCAGCGTGGACTGGGACTCCGGTGGAAAGCAGTAGGTGTCGCTGCTGGGTGAGGGGCGTTGCAGTGGACGCGTGCTGCTGGGGTTGATGAAGCTGCTGGATACTTGACCGAATGGGGGTAGCTCGGATGCGTGGGGCTTTGCTGGCAAGGAAGAACGCGCAGCACGGAGTCAACAATCGGTAGAGGAAATTGTAAGTTGACTGAGGAAGCACAAACGTGGAGAAGCAGCTGTTGGCAGAGTTTCGGTGGATTGAAGCCGCATGGGTTCCGGTGGTCAACAATTAGTGAAGACAGCTCCTTTCATTGACCGACACAAGTGGAGGCGTGGACGTGTGGCGCTGCAAGGGGCTTCAGCTTTCAAAGGAAGGAGTTGTCGGTTTTTCCATGAAAAATGAAAATGAGGCCAGAACAGAGAGGAAGAAGTCGTGAGAGGGAGGAGGGAGATGGACGGTGGTGTGAGGGTGAGGAAGAGAAGAGATAGAGATGAGGAAGAGGTGGGGGCCTCTTGGCTTGATATTTTCTTCACAAAATATCTCCAAGACTTAGTCTGGCCGTATATAATAATCCTCACCGATGGTCCATTCACCAAAACACATCCTACGATTTGGTAGGGAGGAGGGCACACGAAATTGCAAGTATAAAGTCTGGAATTGGTTACTCAATCTTACTCCGTTTATCCTCATTTAATCTCCATAATTTAAATTGACACCTCTATACTTCAATTGACATTTTTCCTCACTCATGCGCCCATCATGATTCTCAATTTCATAATCCCCGGCTTCAAATAAACGAAAACGGCCCTATTTATCCAGTTAAAATTAGAACCCAAAAATCTGGATGTCACAGTTTTCTAGTGATTTTAGCCTATGCACAAACTTTACATTTGTCAAATCGAATAGAAGTATCTAACAGAATATTACGAGTTTTACCTAGATGTTGTATTTTCTTGTAATTCACATATCCAAGTCTATTGTTTAGCAACTTTGGATCAATCAAAGTAGAATTCACATGATTTATGCTATCAATATTTAAACTCAACATATACATACCATTAACCATGAATGCACAGTCGAAATAATATGAGTTAATAGATAAAAGTATTTCGCCATTCATAGTTGAAAAAGATACACCAACTTTATCAAGTAAACTCATAGATATCAAATTCTTTTTAAGTAAAGGTACTACTCTAACATGTTTTAGAGTTAGTAACTTACCTGAAGAAAGCACCAAAATTTACAGTTCCAGCATGAGTCACATTTGCCTCACCACCATTACAATTTTCCACAGTGTCTTTCACTTCTGTGAAGTCATTTGTAGCATGACAAGTAGCACCACTGTCCAACCACCACTCAGAAAAGACGTTGGCTTTTTGATTCTTCATTATTCCAACGAAGGCTTGAGGTTCAGATTCTCTAATTAACATATTGATCTCATTTTGTGGTGTGTCTTTCTTTGGCTTCTTTGGTAACTTACACTCTGCTGCCCAGTAACTCAACTTTCCATAGTTATGGCACTTGCCCTTTTTCTTCTTTTTAGAGATAATCTTTTTGGCTTCTAACTGTAAAGATGATTCACATTTTGGTAACTTGGACTTTTTCTGAGGTTTGGTGGAGTGTGAAAGTTAGTTGACAACTGACTTTTATTGTCCTATTTGTTCCAAAATCTTTCTAGTAATATTTTGATCATCAATGTGAATATACCTCTTTAATTCATCCAGTCCTATCTATACCTTCAGTTTTTGCATTTCAATTTTAAAAGAACTCCATTCAGTTGGTAGCTTGTTCAACACAAGACCGACAAAGAAATTATCGGACATATTAGAGTTATCATCTTTCAGCTTGTTCCTCATGTTCTCAAATTCAACTAATTGAGAGGTAATGTTGAATTCATAATGAATTTAAAGTCAAAGAATTTCTCCGCTAGGAGAGTTTTAGAGAGCTCCTCTTGTTTTTGGAACTAAGCATTTAAGTGATCCCATATCTCTTTCGCCATCTTATACTCACTATAAGTCATAGCCATATTAGCATTTAGATAGTTCAACAAGTAATCTCTACAAAAATCCTCATATTTGTTTCATTGATATTCATCCACATCTTTAGTGGTAGATGCAAAATCACTTAATACAGTATAGAATATATCACATTTTTTCATGCTAAATTGAACATGTAATTTCTAGCCATGAAATTCAGTAACATCAAATGATTGCAACTTTATAATATCATAGGAACTATGCTTTGCCATTTTAATTAGAGCAAAGTGTTAAAAGAGTGCACATTGGAGTCTTCGGAGCAACAAAGTTGAATAACTCATCTAACCTTAATCAAACCGCTCGTAGAGATGGAATTTGCTAAAACAAACCCCAAAAACATATCTAGAGAGCCCAAAAACTTTAAGATGGACTGCCCTTGTCACCGAAATTCGCTAGAAATTTCCGTCGCCAAAATTCACTGGAAATTTCATTACTGAAATTCGGTAGAAATTCAGATGGAAACTTCCGGGTGCCGTAACTTCTCTGTCCGACCTCCGTTTGACACGAGTGACCACTCAAAACGTTCATATCGACGAGTAGAACAAAGCCCAAGTAGTTTCATCCTCTAAAATTGGCTATAATTTTTGGATTTTTGAATCAAAGATTTCGATCACCCGAATCTTCAAACTCACATCCCGACCAATACCACCGTTGAAATCGAAAGTAAATTACATTTGTGAATTCATCTTGACAAAATCTTCAAGAAGACACCTTGCTCACTTAAATCCGACACATGAACATAATACTTCAAGATTGTTGGAGATTATAGGTTTGAGAGAGAAGAAGCGGTTGCTTGAAGTATTACACAAAGAAACGTCAAGTTTGTAACACTCAACAGTGTTACCTCTAGCGTAGGGGAACCCTAGAGTTTTTATATATAAGTTATTGGGCTCCGACCCATATGGACCCAAATAATAATGATTTTACTTATTGGGCTTGTATGTGAACATATTATTTGGAACTATATTAACAATATATCCAACATTACCCAACTTACTTTCTTTCAGAAGAATGTTACGCAATCATTTGCACATCCTCTTGTACGCAAAGTGCAACAACACATAACAAGAACCAATCCCTTAAAAACTTATGGAAACTTCATTGGGCCACCACATATTCGCAATTGTAAAGGCGTTTTGTTACTTTAAACGTAGCCTAAAAAAATGAAACAAGATCACATACTATAGTTAACCAAAAATAAAAATAAAATAGAAGCAATGCATGACAAGTACTGCAGTAACTTAATCATCAACTAATCAAATTACAACCAATCCCCAATATATCAATTTTCTTACAATCTATTTCCTCAAAGAAGACAACATAATTTCTCCTAAACCAAAAAACATCACATCCATAGAAAAAGCATTTATTTCAAGCTCACCATGAGAAAGAATAGGAGTGCATACCCAATTTTGGTCATCGAAATTGACGAATACAACAAGCTTACCATAGTTGATGAGAGCAACCCTTACAATCTTTACATTTCCCTTGAAAGACATTCTTGCGTCTATTGAATGTTTAGTAATGTCCCACAAGAATAGCCCATGAATATGCGATATCTCTTCTTCACCATCTCCGAATGCTCGTTCAATTCCAACATCTAGTAGCAGCAATTCCAGATTGGGAATCCATAAGGCAATTATCCTTAAGACAAACCTTCTTATTTATTCCGCACTGAAGAATAGAAGGAAACATAATAACATTATGTGTATAATCCAGTAATGAAAGGAAAAAGACGTAATGAAATAGGAAAAAAGAAATGAAGATATTTTGGTTTTGATATATCAATATCACTTTCCTATTATGGTTAAAGTAACTATTTATATGCGAAAAAGAGAGAACCATTTGGAAACCATTATAAATCAATTTGTACTTAAAGAAGAATATGATAGTTATATAGCCGTTATAAAATAATGAAGAGTTTATGAGTAAATAATATAGCCATTAGAAAGCCATTATATGACTATTGTAAAACCATTACAAAAATTATGCATTTTATGTTGGTCATAATTTCTAACAAATATTTCGAAACTATTGAAATATCCAATAGAAATTGCCCCGTGGATATGGTTATCATGGAGATTGCATTGTGTTGTAGTAGGGTGGGAGGAATACATGTTTGATTTGCTGGTTTGAGTTGCCGACAGTTGATCCTGAGTATGAAGAGGAGAAGAAGAAAATGAATGTGAATTAGGTGGAGCTAAAGTTTTGTTGTCTAAGATTTTGCACAGAAGAAAAGGAAGGAATGAAGGAGAAATGTGGGGATAAGTATATTAGAAGTGCCACAAGTTATATACGGCGCTCACTTTAGTACTGGCTTACTTAAGTGCTAAATTGGAGAAAAAACGATTACTAAAGTACCAATGGCGAGAAATTTCGATCAAATTGATTACGAGTCATTTATAATTAAAATTATAATATGACTTCGCATATTTTTAAAAACTCCAATCCACGTGGCATGCCAGCACTGAAGTGATCACTTTCGTAGAATGACTGATACTAAGGTGATCACTTTAAATAAAATTTGGCACTCAAATAATCATTATTTACAACTTTGGGATGATGTTGTTTAGGGGTTATTTGCTGACTAGGCACACTTGCGAGTCACATAAGATTGAGAAATTAATAAAATATAGACACGTCAGATTTCCAACGATCCAAATCAAAGTTAGCACTTAAATGATCATTTTTTTAAAAGAATTAACACTTAAGTTATCCGATTTTTTTTTTTGGGCACTAAAGTGGGCACTATGTACAACTTTTAGCACCTCTAGTGTACTTATCCCAAGACATGTGGGTCCCACAAGAAAAGCAAAAGAATATATAAACAAAAAGTGAGGAGAATTAATCAAAGCATGTGAGATGAACGAGCAAAAAGGTCAAGACACTACTTTTGGGGGTGTCAAAGCTAAAATCATAGTGGAAATAGCATGGCCCAAAAGATATTATCTTACCATCTATCATATTATCATTTTGTGTATATAAGGTTGTTAATTTTAATTTATGATCTTATATTTTAATCACAAAAGTTGCTTAAAAGATTCGAAATTTCTAGTTATTAACAGTTTATGAATGCACAATCAATTGCTTATTTTTTAGTAAATAGTTTGAGAGAAACTTTATTTCAACTGAAAATTAAATTTTAATCTAATTATCTAGCCGATTTTGACATTATGAATTTTTTTTTTCGGAATAAGTTCGTAGGTTTTAAAAGTTAAACTTTGCTAATTTGTGCTTTCTTTTAAGCTTTTAAATTTTAATATGAATTGCAAGATGGGGTCAGAAATTTATGTAGGCCTCTTCACCTTCAAACTCATATCAGATTTTTCTCAAAGGACCATTTTAAGCAAAATTCAAAGTTTTGATACTCTTAGTGTGAGATTGAATCTACAATCGATAGTAATTACTTTCTTCATAATTAGTGTAGAATAGCAAGAAGATTATTTTCCCCCTTTATGTGATTATCTTTTGTTAATATTTAGATATGATCTAGATATAAATATGTTTGACATTTTATCATGCTTTTAAAAATTTAACCTTTTTTCATATTTTGATCAATTTTTCTTTTCCATTTTATGATCAAGATCGCTTAGATAATTAAATTGAATTTTAATGTTCGACTTTGAAATATAGTTTTGCTTATACTCTTTGACAAAACTAGGAAATTACTTATGTATTCTTAAGCCATCATAAATATAAAATAGAAAATATAATTTGATAAATTAAAATTGACAACATTCTCAAGGCAAAGTTACAATAAGATGCATGATAAAATGAAATTTTGTTGGGTGTAATGGAGCATTTATAATGTGAAACTGATGAGAGAGATGATAACAATGAAGTAGTTTGTGGGTTAGCCTGATAAAAAAAGAAATCGTAACATCCTCAATTTCGAGCCTTTTACATAGTAAATGAGGAGTCCGAACTCGATTTCATTGGTTATGCCCGGTTGTGTTAAACTTCATCCGATCATGGCTTAGGCATGAACCTTGAGCCAAATAAGGTAGTCAATCCTGATCAAACTTGATTAGTCCCTACCTGATGACAAGGCCTTCAAAACTGAGATATTTCCAAGTTGCATTTAACCACATCTTGTAGCTAATTAACGAGCATTGAGTAAGATGCACACATGGCACATTAGGCCTTAGCTTTGGAAGACAAGTATGAAACTTGGACTAGTCAAAGTTTCTTAGAAAAACAAGTGTGGACAAATATAAACAAATGTGAACGTATTAAATGAACTGTGGAAAATGGTGTCCCTATAGCCTAGGCCTAATCATACCCCAAATACCTAAGTGTGAAATGTGGGCTTCGGAGATCACAAGAAAAGAGCCACACGCCCAAGAGGAAAAGGGAGAGAAGCCAAGCCAAGTCCAAACTTTGAACTTAAGATAAGCTCACATTAATATCTCTTGGAATTTAACCATTTAATGAGTAAGATGAAGTGTCTAAACTAACCTAGGACCTAGTTGGAAACTTGGAGGATAAGAATGTCCAACAATTAATGCTTCTTGATAAAGTAGGGCATCACCTCTCCCCAATTAGACATGCCACCTTTGATTTTTGAAATTGTTGGACCTTCACTATTTGCCAATTTTATAGAGCTTTTTATTATTCAAATTTAGGAAAACTTCCTTCTTGAAATTTGTTCAAAATATCTTGCTCTACAACATACTTAAATTTCATATTTTTTTAGATGAAATGGTTGGGATAAAGGCCCAATCAATTACTGTACGAGAACCTACCCAATATAGTGAAAACAGTAATTAAGTTGCTTTTTCAAATTTTTATAAAAATCTTCCCTTTCGAATTTGGACATGTTTCCTTCACACAAATTTTAAATAACATCCATATCTACAACATTTAAAATTTTAAAGAGTTTTGTGAAGATTTGGATTTCGAAATAAGTCTCTCTCTCTCTTTGATCATTAAATCTGCTTGATGGACAAATTTTTGGGTTGTATTCAGTGAATTTCTGCTCTTCCCACAGCAAAAATTTGGCTAATTTTCTTTCATGAAAAATATTTCTTAAGATCTTCTCGACAACATATTAAAATTTTATAATTTTCCGATCTCTCAAAAAAAAACCATTAGAATTTTATTTAGAAAAGAATATAATTTTCTATTAAATTTGAAGCATTTAAGGTTTAAAAGTCAACTTTGATTATAATACACTAGATGTTAGATTAGATGGCTATATAATGAATTAGAAAATAACTAATTTCTTATAGAATATAATTTTTTTAAAGTTTCTAAAGTTATTTATCCAAAAAAATAGCTACATTTGTTGAAGGTGAACCTTTTTGTGTTTCACCTACTGTCACGCCCATCCACATTCTCTCTCTTTCCCATTGACACATTTTTTGGTCAACTTCAGCTAGGGGTAACCATAGTTTTAGGATAAAACCGAAAATTGAACCGATGGAGACTGAGTTGGAGAATCAACCATTTTACATAGCACGGTCAACACGGATATAGACAATCTTTTCTTCTCTTCCCTTCTTCATTCTTTACTCTATTTTTGCTTTTTGCTTTTTTCTTTCTTTTTTTCTTCTTTTTTCCCTCCACCGACCATTGCTGGGCCCTAGGTGAGGGCTGCCCTCAAGTGAGGGACACCTATGCCTAGCTTGGCTAGGGCTAGCCTTGGGTGAGGGATGCCATTGCCTTGGTTGACCTCGCTAGGTGCTGGTGAGGGAGTCCCACACTCACTTAGGTGAGGGTAGCCCTTTCCTAAGGTCAGCGGAGGAAAAAGAAAATAAAAAATAAAAAAAGAGAAAAGGAAAAAAATAAAGAGAAGAAAATAAAAAATTAAAAAATTAAAATTTTGAAAAAATATTAAAATATTATTAAAATCGTTTACATCGGCAATCAATCGTATTTACGTAAAATGGCGGTGTCCATATCAACGATCTCTAGCCAAAAATTAGCTAGATTGATTTTATTCGCAAAATATAATAAAATTTATGACTCAATTAACAAAATTAAAAAAAATTTAGGATTGAATTGATAAACATAAAATAAGTTTATGATTTTTTTCCATAATTTTCGGACTTCATTAATTAAATTTCATGTCCGGTTCCTAATCTAGTTTGACAATAGGTCTTCGATGCTGATTATAAACTTCTAATCTTCTCGATCTCGTTTTCTTCACAAAACAGGAAGAAGACAAACAGGGTAGGACACGTTGTCGGTGGCGCTTTGGTGAGTGGAACTGAGGAGACATATGTCGCACACCCCCCGCTAAGGAGACATGTGTCGCACACCCTCTGCTAATTTCGCCTTGCGTTCAATCAATGGTCGGAGCCTTGCTTGGGAAGTTTCCCTCGTCGTTGGCGGCTTGCGGGTGCCTCTGGTCAGGCGGATCACGTTCGACGCCATGGTCAGAGACTCGGACCGGTTTTCCCGGTCGTGTCAGAGGCTGACAGCCCGCGTCCGGTGCGCATCTCGTGCTTGTACTTCCTAGTTGTCTTCTATTTTGCTTCTTCTTTTCCAGTTAGAACGCATGTATAGGTATCCAGGTTATCAGACATAACGTATAGGTGATTAGGAAAAATCTTTCATAATTATATAATAAATAAATTATAAAAAAATTCAATATCATGAAAAATCCTAAACTAATATATATGTGATAAATTTATTAAAAAGTAATTTTGAATCATAAACTCTAAATTAGTATGTATGTGATATAAACTTTTTTTACCACAAAAATCTCAAATAGGCATATTTGTGACAAATTTATTCTTGTTAATTTTTTTTTTGAATTAACATTATGAAAAATCATAAAGCGGTACACTATGACAAACAGAAAATAAAACCCTAAATTAATATATTCGTTAAAGCTGCCATGTATTGTCTAACACAATAATTTGACGGTAAAATTTAGTGAAAACTAATGAAAGGTAAACTTTTCATAAGTACATTAGTTTGGGATTGTTTATACAAGTATGTAGTATTAACCCTTTATAAAACTTAGAGCTTTCATGCAAAGTAGGCATGTAGGGATGCATTTTAGCCTTTCACGCTTTCCTTGTTGGAGTTAGTGACAGAGTTTTACATTAATTTTGCCCCATAGGACTCAAGTTGTTTTTACATATTGCTTGAACTAAATGTTTATGATCATCAAGCGATTTTTACTACTTTTGCGCTTATACATGGTCACATAAATTTTGCATGTTTAGCAATAAAATTGGAAAAAACATCGTGTGAAATAACGTTTTATTAAAAAGGAAAAGGTATTGGTGACTAGCATTAGCTAAAACTAGCATAATCAAGTGCACTAACCCGAAATCTTTGGTTTGCAGAAGTAACGTGCCCTCCCACTCTTTAATCAACTCCTAACTAGCCTAAATTAAGTTAGTGACAACTCTAGTCTCCTTGAATTAATAAAGAATGAGAAATCATGTTGCAGTCAACCGGATTTTGGAGAGTAGATGCGAAGAGTAGGTGTCACCTAACAAGTGGATTGTACGTGTCCACCTAGCAATTTTGTTAAACCTTGAAAATTCATATCAGGACGGTCGTGACAGTTCAGTGACATGATCTTGACGATCAAATTTAGCGTAAAGGGCTTTTAGATCATGTGTTTTCCAAAAGAATGACCACGAGGCCAACAGATTTGAAAGGTAATACTTCTCTAATTAAAGTGATCCATCTATTACTTGTCAATATACTCATAGTATTCAATAACAGCATAAAAGGAGTATTAGAAGACAAACAACCTCTTAGATTCCATTCATTTATGGAAAAATTTCTGGATTTTCCGTCGTTTGTTTCATGAAAATTAAATTGTTGGGAAAAATGTTTTCCGCTTTAAAAAAAAAAAAAGAATACATTTATCATATCTTCTTTCACCTCACTTTCTTTCACCAAACACCTTTTCCTTTTTTTAAAAAAAAATCAATTAATATTCTTTTTTTTTCATTTTCTTTCTTTTTCTTTTTCTTCTTCATTGGCTGGCTGGCGACTAGCTACAAGTGAGCTCAAGCCTCGCTCGAGGTCACTAGAGCCTTGATTGACCTCGAGCAAGCTTAAGCCTCACTAGATCCGGCGAGCTGGGTAGGGTGAGGCTCAAGCCCACCTAGGTCACTAGAACTTGTGAGGCCCGAGCTCACCAAAGTCAAGCAAGCTCAACCTTGCCACAAGCCGATGAGGCTTGACCTCACCTAAATCTTGCACGCTTGAGCCTTGTCAGCTTGTGGTGAGGCTTGAGCTTGCCTATGACTTCGCCAATCACCACTGTTGCAGACGACTGGCCAATGAAGAAGCAAAAGAAAATCAAAGAAAATGAGAAAAAGGAAAATTAGTTTTTAAAAAATAATAACGAAAAAATTATTGAAATGGGTGCATGGCCAATGAGATTTTCCTTAGTGAACAATGGAAAACATTTTCTAGTTCAATTTCAAATTTCAGTGGAACACAAAAAAAAAAAAAAGATTATTTTCTTGATTATTTTCTTGAAAATTAATTTTCTAGAAAATATTTTCTAGAAATGCAATATTTTTCAAGGAACGGATGAAGCCTCGCTTAGACAAGAAGAAGAAGGAAGTTCTCAGTGGCAATAGAGACTTTGCGGCCAACTCTCGATCAACGTCATGGACTCACATTAGTCAATCCTCGGAAAGGTTAAAAAAAAAGGGTGATAAGAAATATAAGGTTTGCGAATGCTGAGTTTTAGTCCGAAATTCATTTTATTTGCAATTAGTCATCCACCCGCACGCTGCATGAATTGCTTAAAAATCATATACTGTTAAATGCACTGTAAGCAAATTTTATGTACCCATCAAACATATTCCGCATTAACGTGCTGTTAAGTAGTCAACATAATGAAAACACGTTTTTGGATAACTTCAAATAAGGTTGATGAAAGTTGATTTTAAGATTTTGTGGGGGACAGTTTGATGGAAATGAATTCCATGCAAATATAAAAAAAGTAAACACGTTTAAAATGGACATCGTTGTTCTTCACATTTTAAAGATTTTCATATAGTGATAGGAATTATCAATGTATTATATTACATAGAGTTAAAATTGGAGTTGAAAGAATGTTCCATTCTATATCCGTCACATAGTACTTCACTTTGTCATTATTATTGCCACTTGATGGATCCACTGATTTGATGTATGCTTTCATCGTGCACTTGCAATAGCTATAGTATCTTCCATCAAAATATAGAGGTCTCCTCATTGATTGTCCTTCGTAAACTCCGACACTAATATGACTAGCCATAGCAAATCTTTATGCTCTTGAAATAAATCACTTCAAAATATATGAGCAAGCTGGTATCACATCAATTGTTATTTCTAAATATGCAATTTAGAGAGGGGTGAAAAGGTCGATAGTCAAAATTTAGTTGATTTTTTGGAATTAATAAAATCAAAGTTTGGTGTATGTAGAAACTATTTAATAGAGTAACTTGATGTTATCAATTAAATATGCTTCTATCAAATAAGTATGAATATATATATATATAAGAGAGAGAGAGAGAGAGAGAGAGAGAGAGAGAAGAATTCTATATAAATCTTACAATAGTAGTTCAGTTTAGATCAAGCTTACGTATATTGAAAAAACAATGCTATGAAATTTTGATGTTTCTAAAACTATCCTCTGTACTAACATCTCCGTAATAAGTGGAGATGGTGGAGATTGTTGTGGTAAGCTTAAGAAAGACTATGATGACATCAACGATCTTTGAGAGATTAGTGAAGACTAATGGTGATCAACAGGAGGAGAATAAGTCGAATATGATGAGGATCTCATGAAGACTTGGTGGTACCATAGTCAAAAGGACCATGTGAGAAAAGCATAGGAGAATGTTGGTGAATGAGTGATAAAAAGCTTTGTATCATTTTGATATCAAGTCTTGAGAATGTTGGTGAATGAGTTGTTTGAAGATAACCATTTGTGAAAAGGACTAAAACCATTAACATGTCGAGAAAAGCACAGGAGAATCGATAACGGGTAGGATAACAATCGGCATAAATGGATGTATAGTAGGGGTGTGCATGGTCCAGGTGGGTGGTTCCCAACCTAGAAACGGGGACTGCCCGCTAAGGACCGGTTTTGAAAAATTAGAACCAGAATCCACCCGTTTGTTGCATAGATCCACCTAGGAATCAGACCGCCGGTCCGGTCCGGTTCCCAGGTGGATCCATGGAACCCGTCTCAAAGATAGCATTTTCCTAAAAATAGACTCGTTCCCCCATCAACCAATCCATCCGAATCAACACAACCGCATCGCCGACACGCGATGCCGAGGCAAATCGTTCGATTCTGCCCCCTAAATTGAACCAAGGAACGAAATTTCACACAAGCGAAGCCACGGCCGATCAATTTCGACCGCATATTTCATAGCCATGAAGAGGGAGAGGAAACCCCTCTCCCCCTGCAACACCAAGAAAGACCTTGAGCCGGCAAACAGCCACGCGGCCTCCATCTGCTTGCTGATCATATGCTCTGCATAGTGCGGTATCTTTGTGTGTTTGCCCCTCTTCTTCTTTGACCTCATGCACCTGTCAACGAACATCAAGTAGTCCATCAAGCTCTCTCTGCTCAGCCCTTTCATATCATAAGCCTGCGATCTTCTCCACAAGCTCTTGTAGTGATTGTTTGCCGAACTCGACAAGCAGAGAGCTCTTGTTGTATCTCTAATGGCAGAATCGAGGGTTTGTTAATTAGTAATTTTAATTTTTTTAATATTAAAAATTAATCAGTCCGGTCCGAGTGGGCGGGTGGACGGATCTACCCATGGAACCGGGAACCGGATCGGTACCCACTGGTTCCCATAAATTGGAACCGGGAACCAGACCGGTTCCCTCAAGAACCATCGGTTCTGGGCGGTCCAAGCGGATCTCGGTTCCTTTGCACACCTCTAATGTATAGCACCAATAGACTCCATATTGGGAAAACCTTGGAATTGCTCCTACAACGGATTCTTTAGCCAATTATGACCTTGATAATTACTCCAATAAATCCCTAACATCTCCTTGCATCCCCAAGGAGTCTCCAACAAATGGATTGGAGATTTCTATATAAAAAGGACCAAAGAAGCTAAAATGGGTTGAACAAAAAATAAAGAAATAATGGCAGTACTCATTATTCTTTCTTTTTGATAATATTGTACATCTATTCACCTAAAAGATCTTTGTGCAATATTCATGCTGCTTTGTAATCGTGTTAAAAGCAAGCGCGTAAGTGTGACATCAGTATTCATGTCTAGATAATGTCATATATCATTTTATAAGAACAATATGTGTTGACTGTAACTTTGCTTAAAGATTCCTACAGACTCTAGCCAGTGTTGAGTTTGTTACCTTGGAGAGAGGATGTAAGCTTAAGGATAAAGTCAAAGCTCCATAAATCCCCATACAATCTTCTCTATTTTCTAATGATTGCCTCTATTAGCTTATTATTTGCTATCTCTACTTGTTAGCAACACTCATACATGTCACCATTGACCTACTAGTGATTACTATCAAATTATTGTTATAGTTTTCAGCAAAAATATTTGTTTGAAGTTTGAGAAAACTTATTTACTTCTCATCTAGATTGTATTGCTAGCTCCAACAACATCCACTACCCTAGACTAACCAATAAGCTCGATTTCACTATAAATTACTTAAGAGGTTACGTAGGTGATGCTACTTCTTCTCAAAGCTGTTAGATCACACTACCAAATTCCAAGCGCAACTATGGTAGCCACACACTGAAAGTGCTAGTATGAGCACCTAGAGGGGGGTGAATAGGTGTGAAAATAAAGTTTGCAAAATATCGTATAAAACTTTACTTTTAACCTAAGTCTAGTTGACAATAGACTTTGCAGAGGAAATCATACTCTAACAATTAAATAGAGTTACGAACAAAATAAAAGAGTTCAGGAAAAGGAATAAGAACACAAGGTTTATAGTGGTTTAACTTAATCCAAGCCTACGTCCACTCTCCCATATTGACAGCCCACCAACTAGATTTCACTATGAATCAAAAGAGTCGTTACAATATCATGTCATTGATTCCACAGTGTAGAGACTCTGCTACACTTCCACAAGGCCTCACAAATATCTAGACTCTCTTTTGAGTACAAATTTACGCTCAACAATTGAATCAGCAAAGAACAAGGAGCTTCAAACTTTGGAATTTATCTATCGCGCACATACTTGAATAACTAGAGCGTCTTCCTTATATACTCCTCAATGCCTTCATATCCTTTGGCACATTCCAAAGGAGTTCTTCCAATTTACCTGTTGGACAAAATTAATTAGGGAGATCTCGAGTTACTTAAGGAATGTGATGATAGCCCACCAATCATGCTTGCCCATATAATCAGGATCTAGGTTTCTATAAGTAGAACCTTCCAAGTATACTTCGCCAATCAACAGATCCAATTTACTCGTATTGATTTCAAAACGAATAATAAACATTGAGATGCTATCTCCAGCTGTGAGAACTTCTTTAGCCACTCAAATTAAAACCTTAAAGAAATACTTGATTCTGGATAAGTCTTCTTTGTCGGTCTAGAAACTGTCAATAAGAGCAGACTTTGAATCTTGAGTCTGGTGGTCTTCAAACTTTGACGAGAGAGTCTGCCAGTCTTTATACTAGACTGATGGAAACATTTTGTCAGCTTCAAAACAAGTAAGGAAATTTTCTCCAACAATCTCCTCCTTTTTTATGGTGACAAAATTTTCTTGTAGATTTGGATACTTTTGACCTGCAAGATAATACTCAAGCAAACAAGAATATCTCATAAAAGATAAATGGATTAGGATAAAGATAGTATTGAATCTGCATCCATTGGAAATAAGTTAGTCTTGTAAAATTAACTATATTTGCCATGAATACCAACAATGCTTAAGATACTACAAGCATTAAACAATCAAACAGTCCACACCAAAAAAACATAGTCCAAACCAGTCACAACCAAACAAGAATTAAAGTCAAATCAAATCAAATCTGCACTAACTTCTCCCCCTTTTTGTCAGCATTAAAAAGGTAGAGACGAAAAAGAGAATTTGGATAAAATTAAGATTGTTTGGGAACGCGAACAAGTTGGAAATCTCCCATCGACTTAATAGTCTCCTCCAGCTTTCTCAGATCCTCTTTTAGTTGCGCTACTTCCTCACCCTTGGCAGTTACTTGAACTTGAAGATTAAAGGCTTGAACTTGATTGTGCAATGAAACTGAAGAGGCTTGATTAGCATTCTGTATATTCTGAAATTTGCAACCCAAAGCATAAATCTGACCTCTCATCTCCATAAGAACATCAAGCACTCTTCTAAGATCTCCTGAATTATCGGTTGAGTGCTTGCTTCAAAGCATGATCGGTTGTGGAGTATTGGCAAATGATGGAACTTCAGCATGAGCACCCAGACTTGGAGATGAAACCTCATTACCTTCTTTAGGAAATTGAGAGGCATACACATTTTCTGGATCGGTAAGAGAACGACTGACATCGCCACTAGTAAAAGCAAGTGAAGGAGTACCTCTTTTATCAGCAGCTCCCCCTGTCTCAGTGCCTTTAGGTGGAGAGAAGTACTCTTCATGCTTTGTCTCTTCAATGACATGATGACCTTGTTCTCCTCTTTGCTCTTCTTCTGCAGTTCTTCTTCCTCTACTTCTTTCCTCATCGATTCCCTCTCTTCACTCCTCTGCTCCGTTTCCTCTTTGTCTTAGTTTTCTCTCTCCTTTGTCTCTGGAACAAGACGTTGTAAGTTCCTTAAGGCAAGAGCGAAAATGGTGATGTCATCCTCATCTTCTTCATCCTGCAAAATGAGTGCTCTCCTTCTTTTAGATGGAGCTGCCATGGGCTCCTTGCCTTTCCGTTTTGTAGCCACAGGGTCTTGACGAGTCTTGACAGGAGTCTTCTCCTTAAATCTCTCTAAAGCCTTGTTTAGCTCCTTCAGACACATCTTTGAAACCATCTTCAGTCCTACCACCATTTGATCACAGGTTCAAACACACATAATTTTGGGAGGTCGAATGTTAAAATGTCTGAATAGCTGAGTAACAAGTGCTGAATAAGGAAGTTGACCCTTGTCCTTTACCATTGATCTATACATGTGAAACATGATAGTGTCTGGCAGAGAGAACTTTTTATCAGCATTAATAGCATAAATCAGCTTCGCTTCTGAATTAGAGACGTCAGTCTTTGATGTGGATTTGGGTCTAAGACAGTTAATCACAATCTTATGAAGCAAGGCATTTGAGGCACTCATCCTCAAATACAAAATTCGGCCTTATGCCATTCCATCTCGAACAAGCTCCGCAGTCACATGACCAATAGATACACTAATTAATTGGAACATCTCTCTCTCTACTCCAATCACATCAGCCAGAGTGTCCATATCAACCACATGATCTTGGTCTCTAACACTAAAAGAAAATTTATTCGCATCTAAAAAACTTAGATTGGAATAGAAGTACGCAGTAAGTTCTGGATGAGCTACTGTCGTTTCATAGCAAAATCGTTCAAGTTGAAGTAGAGTAAATTTCTCTTGTAACTTCATGTTTAGAGAGTCAAAAATATCAAAATCCACACTCCGTGAGTTCATCACCCCTCGCTTCAGCAACTTAGAGTAAACTCACTTATGTTCCTCAGAACAAAACATATCGGTTCTTCTTCCTCGAATGTTCGCAGCAACACCCATTCTAGACTTAAAATGAGTGAACATCTTTTCATCATCATTTCCATTAGGTTGACTAAATCCTCCAACACGTGGATCACTTGGAAAATTCGCAAAAGCCCTTTCTACCTAGCCAACAAGAGCAATTCCCAAACGTTCCATCGTTTGTAAGAAATGGGTTTCATTTCTGTACCCATTTTCTTTCAAAAATTCATCAATAAAGTTCATTGGAGACCCTCCATCCTTTAAGGCAGAGTAGAGTTTGAAGGTAAAAGCAGGCTTAAGAGTCCTTACAGGTTCGACATCTTCAATAATTTCTTCCTCTGCCTATTGTTGCTGAACATTCTGTGGTCTAGCCTGAGGAGAATGGCACAGTTGAGAATGTTGTGGACTCTGTTGTTGCCTTGGAGATTCTTCTTCCTCAATTAGGTCAAAATGCGTAGGTACCTCACGCATATGCTGTGGTCCTTTGCTTGCAATCCTTGAAGACTTTCTTTGGGAAGACATTTTTACAATCTTTGAGAGAATTTCCGAACTCGATTCGCAAGAAAGATGAAAACTTTAACAATAAAACTAGAGAGAAAAAGTAAGAAGGTGATGTTCTGTGCTTTTAGGATTTGTGAGTAAAAAAAATGAAGAAGAAGAACAATATATAAAGCAATTGAAACGAGGTATACGGATCATCATAAAAGGAAAGATAAAAAAATGCCTTCTAAAAAATAAATGCCTTTTTGAAAATAGATAATTGCTATCTCAAAATGATAACTTCCTTTTCGAAAAAGAATAATTTCCATAATTTCAAAATTTTGGGAAGATAACATCAATCAATTACAGATTAATAAACAAGTGTACCTTTTCGAGATTTTATTCGAAAGATAAATTGCTAGAACTGAAATGACTTACGGTTGTGATTTTTGATCTTCGAGTCCGAGCATCTTTCGATGTTATTCCGAGTCCGAGCTTCTTCGACTTTAAAATATTAAGTCTAGCACGAATAGACTCAAATAGATTTTTCTCCAGTGGCTTTGTAAATATGTCCACCAGCTGATTCATTAAGTCAATGAATTGAATCAAAACTTCTCCATTTTGAACATGATCTATAATAAAATGATGTTGAATCTCTATATGCTTTGCTCTTGAATGAAGAATTGGATTTTTGGTGAGATTAATCGCGCCGGTGTTGTCACATTTAATCTCAGTGCATGAGTCTTCGATTCCAAAGTCTCTTAATTGTTGTTTTATTCATAAGATTTGAGAACAACAACTTCCAAGAGCCACATACTCTGCTTCTACTGTTGAGAGAACTACAGTATTTTGCTTCCTTGAAAACCAAGATACTGTCCTGTTACCAAGCAATTGACAAGTGCCCGAGGTGCTATTTCTATCAACCCTGCATCCTGCTAGATCTGCGTCTGAGTATCCAAGAAGAGTGAAGTCTCATTCTTTAGGATACCATATACCTAACTTAGAGGTTGTTGTAACATATTTGATAATGCGTTTCGCAGCACTTAGATGAGATTCTTTGGGATCTAATTGAAATCTAGCACAAATGCAAACACTAAAGAAAATGTCAAGTCTAGAAGTAATAAGATAAAGAAGTGAACCAATGATAGTCATGTATAGCTTATGGTCAACTTTCTTTCCTCATTTATTTTTGTCCAGCTTCAAAGAACTTGACATTGGTATATCAGTCTTTTTGCAATTCTCCAAACCGAATTTTTTAACAAGCTCTTTAGCATATTTTTCTTAGTGAATGAAAATTTCTTCCTTCAATTGTTTTACTTGTAGTCCGAGAAAGAATGATAGTTCACCCATCATGCTCATCTCGAATTCATCATGCATAGACTTAGAGAATTTCTTGCCCAGATTTTCGTTAGATGATCCAAAAATAATATCATCAATATAAATTTGAACAAGAAAAAAGTTTTTACTCTCTCTTTTAATAAACAGAGTAGTGTCCACTTTACCTTTAACAAAGCCATTTTGGATTAAAAACTTACTTAACCTGTCGTACTAAGCTCGAGGTGCTTGTTTTAAATCATATAGCGCATTTTTCAGTCTGAATAGAGAGTCTGGTTTCCTTGGGTCTTCAAAACCGGGAGGTTGTTTCGCATAGACTACCTCTTGGATAAATCCATTCAGGAATGCACTTTTGATGTCCATTTGAAATAACCTGAAATTCTTATAATAAGCAAAAACAAGTAATAATATAATTGCTTCTAACCTTGCTATTGGTGTGTAAGTCTCATCATAGTCTATCCCTTCTTCTTGCGTATATCCTTTGGCCACGAGTCTTACTTTGTTCCTTATAACTTTTCCTTTTTTGTCAATCTTATTCCTAAAAACCCATTTAGCTCCAATAACATATTTACCTTTTAGTTTAGGAGTTAATTCCCAAACATCATTAACACTAAACCGCATGAATTATTCTTGCATAGTTTCAATCCAGCTTTCATCAGTTAAAGCTTCTTCTATGATTTTGGGTTTTATTTCAGAAATAAGAGCCACAGCATTAGACTCTTCACGCCTTTTGGATCTTGTACAAATCCCTTCATCAATGTCACCAATAATAAGTTCTTTGGGATGACTGGACTTATGCTTCCAGTTGCTGGTTAGTTTGAGAGATTGCTGATCTTTTTCTTCATTTGATTCTTCAACGTTCGTTCGTTATTGACCTTCTGTAGTCTAAGCTGCTTCTAGGGAATTAGACTATGTAGAGTCTGGAGCAGGTTCAGATTCTTCAAGTTGAGTCTGGATCGATTAATTTTGTAAAAGATCTTGAAATTTGACATTCATCGATTCTTTCACAGATTGCGTCTTCTTGTTGTATACTCTGTAGGCTTTACTAGTGATTGAATATCCAAGGAAGATTCATTCATCTGATTTTTCTTCAAACTTACCAATTCGATCATTTGCATTTTTCAATATAAAATATTTGCAACCAAACACATGAAAATAGGAAACAATTAGCTTCTTTCCTTTAAACGACTTATAGGGAATTTTCTCTAGAATCAGCCTTAAGAAAACTCTGTTAATGATATAATATGCTGTAGAAACTGCTTCAGCCAAAAAAAGAGAAGAAATGTTGCTTTCAATTAAAAGTGTTCTAGCTATTTCTTGCAACGATCTATTCTTCCTTTCCACAACTCCATTCTGTTTGGAAGTGTATGGAGAGGATAACATATATTGAAAACTAGATTCATCACAGAATTTAGCGAAGTCTTGATTTTCAAACTCACCTCCATGGTCTGTTCATATGCTTGAAATAACATACCCTTTCTCATTCTGTACTTTCTTAGCAAACTTTAAAAAAATAAAAGAAGGTTTCAGACTTACTAGTTAGAAAGTATACCCAAGTAAATCGTGAAATCATCCACTATTACTAGGCAATATCTCTTTCTACCAATGCTTTGAGTTCTAGTCGGTTCAAAGAGATCAATATGCATGAGTTGCAGTACACGATTAGTGGAAACTTGATTTATCGGTTTGAAATAACTTTTAACCTGTTTTCCCAACACGCATGGTATGCATAATTCAGATTTTTGGTATGTCAGGTTGGGTAGTCCACGAACAAGCTTCTTTAAAGAAATCTTGGCAATTTGCTTAATGTTGATATGGCCAAGTTTTCGATGCCAGAGATTAGTTTCCTCTTGAATTGAAATTAGACATTGAGATTTTTCTAGTTTGATATCCAAAAGATAGATGTTCTTATGTCTTCGCCCCGTGAAAGTCTCGTAGAAGTCTTTACTTGGTTTCCGAACATATTCCTTCTTGAAAATTGATTTTGAAACCTGTGTCACACGTTAACCGATACTCAGCAAGTTGTAATTAAGTCATTCTATTAAGGAGACGTTGTTGATTGTGAGACTTCCAATTTTTATTGTTCCACATCCAACAATTTTTCCTTTGTTGTTTCCACTAAAAGAGACTTTTCCACCATTTACTTGCATAAGCTTTATGAAACAACTTGAATCTCCTGTCATATGTTTTGACATTCACTATCCAAGTACCATTTGACCTTTTTCTTGATAGTAACCTGCATTTAAAAAAGAAACTCAAGTTTTCTTTGATACCCACACTTTCTTGGGTCCAATGGAGTTAGTGCAATGTACGGTCTTTGCCCAATCCTTCTTAACAGGTTTCCAAACCATATGACATTCTTTCTCAAAGTGTTCGAGCTGTTGCACTTAGAACATTTAGGAGCACCACGGCCAACAAATTTTACAAAGAATTTTTGAAAATGATTTATATAAAAGTCTTTTGTAGGTCTCTATTTGATTCTTTTCTTTACTTTTGGAAAATCAATTAGAGGAATAGTTTCAAAAGTCATTCCCAAGCCTAATTTGTTAAAATAAGGTCTTTGTGCTAAAAGAATATTTTCCAATTTCTCAGATCCTATAGAAAACCTTTTTGAAATACTTGAAATATCATTTTTCAAAAGTGTATTTTCTATTGAAAGAGAGTTTGCATTTTCTTTCAAAGTAATAAAACTTTTATCTAAATTTTCAAATTTTTCTTTCCAAACAATCTCATGTTGCTTGAGTGTATAATTTTCCCTTTTTAGCTCGGAAATCCTCTTCGAGAGGTTTTGAGACTAAGACAGAGTTCATTAATATATTTTGAGACTTTAGTAGAAATTTTTAAATTACTTACCTCGATTTCACTGTCTGAGTCTAAGTCTGTACCCACCTCAGAGTTTGAATCTGATTCTGATTTTGTCATTAAGCAAATATTAGCATAATCCTCATCACTCTCTTCACATTCGGTATCAATCCAAGTTTTTGCTTTGAGTGCCTTTCTGTATTTCTCAGCTTTTCCTTTCTTTTTCTTCAGCAAGGAACAGTTGGATCTGATGTGTCCCTTTTTCTTGCATTCAAAACAAATCACATCTTTATTGGATTCATCGTCCTCAGCTGATTTATTTTGAAACTTTTGAGATTCCAATTAAATCTTCTTCCCTTTTTGTTTAGTTTTCTTAACCTTCTTATCATGAGAGCAAGCTCTTCATCATTCATATCGTCTTCAAAATCTGTAACATCAGAGTCATCATTAGATTTTAAAGCAATAGATTTTTTACTTTTGGGATCTTCATCTTCATTGATTTGCTCCACTTCATAAGACTGAAGAGTGACAACGAATTCGTCAACAGAGAGTGGCATGATTCTTTGTGTCTCCCTTATTGAGGTCTTTACGTGATTCCAATTTTTGAAAAGTCCACGCAATAGTTTGCTAACTTTCATGGGTCTTGAGATTGGTTGACAATGATACTCAAGACCATTCTCGATTTCTGTAAAACGACTAAACATGTCAATGATAGATTCTCCTGGCTTCATCTTGAAGACTTCATATTGACCGAGCAGAATATTGATTCTAGTTTCTTTCACTCGATCAGTTCATTCATACATAATGTGCAGCTTATCCCAAACTTCTTTAGTTGTTTCACAAGAAGATATTTTGTTATATTCAATAGGAGATAATGCACAATATAAATAGTAAATTGCTTTTGCATCAAGAGCTTGTCTCTTGGTTATCTCTTCTTGAGTCATCTCGCTGGCCTCTGCAATTTTTTTCCCCTTCTCGAGATTGTTGTAACTTTAGGAATGATTCATTTGTCTACCACATCCCATTCCAAAGGATCTTTCGATTTTAGGACTGCTTTCATCTTGTTTTTCCATATGCTGTATTCATTTCCATCAAAATAAGGTGGTCTAGTGTTGCTTTGCCCTTCAATCAAACTTGGAGCCAACATACTAGCCAATGATCTTTAACTTTGAAGTAAAAGCACTTCAATTTAAATGAGTACACATGCTCTGATACCAATTGAAAGTGCTAATACGAGCACCTAGAAGTGGGTGAATAGGTGCGAAAACAAATTTTGCAAAATATCGTGTAAAACTTTACTTTTAACTTGAGTCTAGTTGACAATAGACTTTGTAGAGGAAATCAGACTCTAACAATTAAATAGAGTTACGGACAAAATAAAAGAGTTTAGGGAAGAGAATAAGAACACAAGGTTTATAGTGGTTCGGCTTAATCCAAGCTTACGTCTAATCTTCCGCACTGACAGCCCATCGGCTATATTTCACTATGAATCAAAAGAGTCATTACAATATCATGTCCTTAATTCCATAGTGTAGAGACTCTACTACACTTCCACAAGGCATCACAAATATCTAGACTCTCTTTTGAGTACAAATTTACGCTCAACAATTGAATCAGCAAAGAACAAGGAGCTTCAGACTTTGGAATTTATCTATCACACACACACTCGAATAACTAGAGCGTCTTCCTTATATACTCCTCCATGCCTTCATATCCGTTGGCACCTTCCAAAGGAGTTCTTCCAATCTACTTGTTGGATAGAATCAATTAGGGAGATCTCGAGTTACTTAAAGAATGTGATGATAGCCCACCAATCTTGCTCGTCCATACAATCAAGATCTAGGTTTCCATAAGTAGAACATTCCAAGTATACTTCGCCAATCAACAGATCCAATTTACTCATATTGATTTCAAAATGAATAATAGATCTTGAGATGCTATCTCCAGCCGTGAGAACTTCTTTAGCCGCTCGAATCAAAACCTTAAA
The DNA here is from genome assembly GCA_017140255.1 of Eucalyptus paniculata subsp. matutina. Taxonomy (NCBI): domain Eukaryota; kingdom Viridiplantae; phylum Streptophyta; class Magnoliopsida; order Myrtales; family Myrtaceae; genus Eucalyptus; species Eucalyptus paniculata. The sequence goes on along the minus strand of CM029441.1, from coordinate 19,428,278 downwards.
GAAATATTCGATTCTGGATAAGTCTTCTTTGTCGGTCTAGAAACTATCAATGAGGGCAGACTTTAAATCTTGAGTCTGGCAATCTTCAGACTTTGACGAGAGAGTCTGCCAGTCTTCAGACTAGACTGATGGAAACGTTTGTCAACTTCAAAACAAGTAAGGAAGTATTCTCCAACACACTTCTCAAAAGAGATTACAAATAGCAAATCACTCCCTATAAATGAATTTTTTGCTCAACAAAAGTATAAGGTTATGTTCGATGGTTAAAAAAAATTAATCATATCTTGTATTTAGTGTCTTTGCAAGATAGAATAAAGTTGGATATAAGAAGATATAACCCAAATAAAATTATTCCATGGAAAAGAAGTGATAAAGGTATGTAGGATTTCTAATATTTATAATATAAAATTTATTTTTAGAATAACAAACTTATTAAATTAATAAAAATTAAAATAATATTTGAATTCTAACATAAAAAATTTAAAATAACAAAAAATAACAACAATATTGTTTTTATTTGTTCATGTTTTTATTAGTATATTTTAATTTCCTTCTATCTTACAAGATAAGTTCAATATATAAATACATATTTAGTTCATATATTATTATATATTTTAGGTATAACATTGTATTAGAGAATGATGGAAGGGGAACAAAGAAATAAAAAAGAAAGAATTAAAAAAGAGAGGAAATTATTATAAAAAATAAGCAAATAAAAATAAAGTAGGCAAACGTGTTATGGGATATTCTTATTGTCTCTGTTTATGTAATTGTTAGGTTCATTTACACTAATATATTGTTTATATCGACCGATGCATATGATAAGATATGAATATATCCGACTTTATTTTTGCGATTCACCAAAACAATGGATTAAGAAAGGCCAAATTTCAAAATTTCATATTCTATCTTATCCAGTCATAACTTGACTAAAAATCAAGACAACCAAACATAACCTAAGTATATAACAAAAATAAAGTTTTCTTAGTTTTTAGTTGTTCTCCCAATTCATGTGCTCTTCACTGTATGTTGATCCTTTGATATTGTCTTTGAGATCCATGCTAATGGTTGAATAATCTTCAAGAAAATCAATTTAGTTATTGAAGATAAACAACACACTTACTAGGAAATTTGGTAACACATACAATCTTATACTCTATTTTGGGAAATAATCATTTCCATCAATTTGATTAACAATTGATTGGATTTTCCTCCGTGTATCATTCTTAGAGCTCCAAGCATGTGGCTTTCTATTAATATTCCTTGAGATTTAAATTAATAGTCAACAGAATATTTGGCTCTTTAAATCGTAAGAGGTATCTGGACAAGATGCATGTTCTTTTTAGATTATATAGGGATTCGTCTCCGTCAGTAACGCACGAGTCTATTAAGGTTTCCCGCTAGTGGTTGACTTTCATATTACTTTCCACTTTCTTCCTACGTATTAAATGACTGTATCAGCCATTCAACCTTTCAAGATACCTCCAAATCCTCATAAATTCCCCAATCTCATGAACTTATTCACCTCCATTAAGGTGCTTCCAGCCATTATCAATCTTTTTACTTCATACTCCGGGTTCTATTAGTGTTAATAGAACTTCATTTGTATTTGTTCAACCTGAGATAAGACAATACATGCATTTGTCCAACATTTGATGTAGACAAATAATTATGTCAACTTCAAAAAACTAGAGGTTTTCTCAACATATCCTTCATCAACTAATCTCTCTAAGTTAGCAAATTACTATAAGGCAAAACTATCCCCAAGAAAAGGAGGGTAGAAGAAAATGATGATGCGGTATCATAGTTACAGAAAAGTATCTCAGAAAGCTTGGTTTTCTTTTCTTTTGTTTTTTGTTTTTTTTTTACCTCGTCCCACATTGGTTGAGATGCTTCTCTAGTTCAGTTTATTAATTGGTTCATCTTATAAGCTTCGTATCAACAAGAAAAATACGTTGGGCTAGCGCACATGAGATTGGGCCCAACCTTGTGCAAAGTTGGATCCCCCCACATCGGAATTCTAGCCGTTTACTATTTAATCTTTTTTGCTGTTACTTAGCTAGACGGTACGACCAAGTTTTCTATAAGGATTAGCCTGCTGGGTCTGTGCTGGTTTCATGCATTATCTTGTTCCCGCCACACCCAAATAGTTATGTTCACACTAGTGCTTGCGCGCCTCAAATATTTGTATAGTTGTTGGTGGTTTTCAAGAATTTCTTCCAACAATAACTATGGCCAGAAGTTTACCTAGCATTTTCCATCCTTTTTTATCTAATTGTGATAAAAAGATGTCCTCGGATCACCCCGTATCTAATTTCTCGTGAGGTATATTGACTTCACATTCAATGTAATAGTCTTCTTTTTTTCAGTGTAATATGCTGATGACTGCATGTCTTATTTTAAAATCTTCGTGGTGTTCAATTTGCAGTAAAACCCACGTCTGTTCTCTCATTTCAAACTATTCTCTATCAGCATCCCTTAATAGCGGGGCCGCATGTTTCATGGCTCATTTGAAAACCTTTCGTTGTGGTCAGGATGCATCGGCTGATCACCACTGTAACTTTGGTTCTGCTCTGGTTTGTGTCAGATTTTAATGAGTAGCTGTTCCCGAGCGATTCAACCTTTCCAAAAAGGTGAAGCAGACGGTCATGTCTCACCGTAACAAGTTGTCATGTGCCGAAATAGCAATGGAGAAAAACATCTGATGGACAAAACAACTATGGACAGATATTGCAATGTACCATGATTGACAAAAATGCTGTCTCCACAAGCGCGTGTGAAAGAGAGAGAGAGAGAGGGCTCACAATCTGATTTTCATTATAAATAGGCCGAGGGAGCTTGCATTGTGAATGAACACGGTACAGCAATTTCTTTGCTTTGATTTTGGGGGTGTTTCAATGGCAAATTCTAGTCAAATGATGATCCAATTTGGCAAACTTAAGAGCAAGCTTTTCCCTCCTTTTGCTCCTCCTTCATTGTATCCAGGCCTCCTATACAAGAGAGCATCACAATTCCAATTGCAAGTCTCTCCCTTCACTTTGACCTCTTTCTTTCCACACCGCTTCTCTTCTCTCCCACATAGCCTAACCGCCAGGCCACAACTCTTCTCTCGCCCCTTCTCCATTCCTCGGTGTGTTCATGATACGTTCATCAGTTATAAACAAGCTGACACGCGCAACTTTGTGAGCCATCTCTATGACGCTCTTGAGCGGAACAAGATAAGGGCATTTATCGACCGTAGTCTAGAAAGAGGACTAGAGATCACACCAGTAATCAATGAAGCAATTGAGCGATCGAGGAGCGCTATCGTTGTCATCTCTCAGAACTACGCCTCCTCACCATGGTGCCTGGATGAACTGGATAAGATCCTCAAGTGCAAGGAAAAGAAAGGCCAGCTGGTGTTCCTTATTTTCATGGACGTCGACCCTAGAGAGATGCGTGAGCAGTCCGGACCATTCGCGCGGATTGGCCAAAGCGAGAAGGGTTTTGGGCAGAAGAATGTGGACAACATCCAGAGGTGGAGAGATGCTCTCTGCAAAGCGGGCAATCTCACTGGTTGGCCTCTCGAAAACAGGTACTAACTTTTTCTCTTCCTTCAACGTTTTCTAGAGAGGATTCTTAAAGGAAGTTACTTATTTTGTCCGTGAAACGACAAGACTTGCTCTTTAAGGCCAGTCTTTTGGGCTGTGGGCAGTAGGAATATTTGGAAATGCTTGGAATCCTTTTACTAGGAAACGAACTTTCATAGAATAAGACTCCAACTCAATTGTATGGCTCACCAAAGAGATTCAACATCAACACTGCAGCATCTTTTCATTATATATATATAAATATATAGCTGGCAGGAAAAAAACACGACATTTTGTGCTATTACGATTGTTATGCTTACAGTCCTTGACACCGTCTGTTTTTTTTTTTTTTGGTAACCGAGGACTCCGCCACATGCCTCCCGTGCCCAAACGGCTCTTGAGGACCGGGCCCTATACCTCGGGGAAGACTAGCATAGCAACCCACCACCATGGCCTCTCACTTAAATCGCTAGCAACGCAGGGTTTCGAATTCTCGATCTCAGCGATGAGGGAGGAACTCTCAACCAACTGCACTACCCACGAATGGGTTTGACACTATCTGTTTTCTTCTATAAATAACCATTTTTTCTTAGCGTTTATCAGATTTTACCCCTGAAGCATATGTTTCAGCCAATGCTGATTTCCACGTATAGCAAACTTGAAGTGTTCAGCTAAGTAATACGTTAGGTCATTGTTTGGAAGGAAAAGAAGTGTTCAGATTATTTTCAAGTTGTAACCCTCATTTCATATTTTTGGATTTGATAACCAAACAACAAACCAATTTATTCTTCTCACTTCTTCCCTCAAGCATAAAGAAATCACTCCTTCATGCATCATTTCCCTCACTTACTCTGAGTTCTATTGTTTAAAACATACAAGTGGGTGAATTTGAAGGCAGATGAGCTTCTTTTTCTATATGAGGTTATCAGAACTCCCTTTCTTTTCGTTAAAAGTAAAGAGAAGGAAATCCGGCAAGTCCAGACATCTTCCACAGCCATCACAGGGTAAACCCTAGCTATGATGCAGCCTTTCCTTCACCACGAAAACTTTCCATTATGGAATGATCTTTCTGTCAAAGACCGAAAAGAAAAGAAAAAAACAGTAGTCGGTCTTTGTTTTGTTTGGACTGTGGTACCTTGCTAGGGTTTAACAGAATATTCTGCCTCCAGTTCGTTGCTCTTCTATCTTGTCATTGCTGCTCTCTAATCTCTCTCTCTCTCTCAACTTTCTATATGACATCATTGTCTGTCCAAGAAACTTTCTATAGCTAAAACTTTTTTTCGGTGAGCATACAGAATGGTTTTCATCGACTGGTATCTATCCCGCTTCTTTTAATTTGTGGCTTAAAAAATTAGCCAATCTCTCGCACGCCTCCTATTATATTGGATTAGATATTGAATATTGAATTCAAATATATGGACGATACTCCAAAGTCCTAGAATATAATCTTAATTATCTTTTCTTCAGTTGTTAGTGGCATGGATAACCAATTACACCTTTGTCGTCGACAATTTGCAGACTTGAAGCTGAATTCATCAAATCCGTAGTGGAGAAAATCTCAAGAAGACTAAGCAGCTTGCACAAGAAACCACTTGCTTTCCATCTAGTTGGGTTAGATTCTCAGGTACAAGCCCTGTACTCCTTACTCCAATTAGAGGTTGAGGAGGTCCTAATCGTGGGAATTTCCGGGACTAGCGGAATAGGTAGGACTACACTAGTGAGAGCTTTGTACCACCGAATTGCAGATCAATTTGATCGGAGTTACTTTCTCTCGAACATGATGGATATATTGAGCGAAGCTGGCCTCATCAAAATGTTGGAGACCTTTTCTGGTGACATTCCTAGCGATTTGGAGTTTAGCGATGATATTCATGTAGCAATAAACTTGATGAGGAGTAAGCTTCACAACAAGAGGGTTTTGTTGGTGTTTGATGATGTTGAAGGGTTGGGGGAGCCACTAAGCCACCTGATCAAGGCATTAAACTTAGGCTCGGGAAGTAGGGTCATTTTGATACCTCGCCACAAAGATACCTTAATCAATCTATGTGACGAAATCTATAAGGTACGACCACTAAATGATGACCAAGCTCTCCAGCTTTTCAGTTGGAATGCATTCCAAGAAAGATATCCCAAAAATGATTATAAGATGCTCTCAAATTGCTTCACCAGTTTTTTCAAAGAGCTTCCTTTGGCACTCACCATAATGGGTTCTTTCTTGAATGGCAAAAGTATCAAAGAATGGCAAAGAGCTTTTGGTCAACTAAAAAAAATCCGTCAGGTAAAAGTTCATGACATACTAAGGATTGTTATCGATGGCCTAGAGGACAACGAGAGGACGATTTTTCTCGACATCGCCTGTTTTCTTAATGGATATGACAAAGAAGAGATCATCAAGTCGCTAGACCAATGCGGTGTCCATGCTAATAGTGGGATTGAGATTCTAGCTCAAAAGTTGCTCATATACATTGACGAAAATAACAAAATATGGATGCATGATTTGTTTGAAGAAATGGGTAGACAAATTGTCATTCAAGAGTGCCCTAAAAATCCCAGCAAGCGAAGCAGAATATGGCATCATGAGGATGCTCTACAAGTGTTTAAGCAAAATTCAGTAAGCATTTAATGGCCTATTCCAATATTGATAATGATTTCCAAGTGCTTCCAATATGCATAATTATTTGTATTTCACTCGACCAGGGAACAAATGCCATTGAAGGTATTAAACTAGACAAGGTTGCTGTAGAAGACTTGATCATGAATGCAGACTCGTTCAAAAAAATGAAAAAACTCAGGTTATTTATAATGATTGATCATGTTCCTCATTGTGGACCGGCTGGACATCTATCAGAGAAGTTGTGGAGGTGTTTTGCAGGGAACAGCAATAATATGTTCGCGTTTTTGGAGGCTCTGGTGAAGGAGATTTCCAAGTTCTGGTCTCGCGGCGGCGGAGCTTGAAGAGCACGATGGACGGATGCGAAGGGCACATGTAGGAATAGACTGCTAAGAATAGGGAAATCCATGCACGTGGATCCAATGGACTTAGTTCATTGGACCTTGGCCCATTAGCCCAATTTAATTTCTCGTAAAAAAAACTTTGCCATTTACTTTATTAAGGTCATCGTCTCTCTCTCAATTTTATTTTATTTTTCTGTCCTTGTTTTTTCGCTACTTTTCTGATCAAGTCTCTATGTTTTCAGCCTTTCTAATCAAGTCCTCCAACATGTAACGATAAATCCAACTGAGCGACTATTAAAAGATAGCGAAGCGTAACTTAGATCAAGTATTGTCTATGTGAACACCCATCACAAGTAGTGAAATGATGAGAGAACGAAAGCAAACTTAAAAAACTTAATCCATTCAATAACTCCAACCCTACAGTGGTGTCCATGTAAGTAATATTTAATTC